>VXAX01007071.1:134538-203378 GCA_013399835.1 Leptocoma aspasia | reverse complement strand
TATATTTATATATAAATATATATAAATACTATAATTTATTTAGAAAATATATTAAAAAAACCCTACAGGCCTTGGAAAGTGTTTCATAAAACTATTTTTTTTTCTTACTGGTTTCTTTGTTAGCACATTTTAGTCCTCTTACTGCAAACATTACCTTGAGAAAACTTGCAGAGAAACCAAACAGAGAAAATGAATCTACATTACCTGAACACGACAGCAGCAGAAACTGCTGCCAGTTAAGAAAGAGATCTGTGAGTTACTTCCAAAAAGTAGGGCAATTATGAAAATATCCTAGTGCTCAATAAAACACTGCCAAGTCTCCCCAAGCACAATGCTAGGAATTAAAAGGAAATGAACAAGGAGTAAAAATTAAAAATGAAAAATCACGATGTCTTTTACAAATAGCCGGCACATTAATCTTCAGTACTGTGTACAGTTTTAAGCTTTATTGAAAAAGGAAACAAAACTATTAGGATTAGGGAAAAAAAATTCAAATTGAGGGAATGAACAATGACATGGAATCATTTCTGTATGAAGAAATCTTCAATAAACTAAGGTTTTTCAGACAGAAATGACTACATAGAAATTCTTTTTCTTAAAACAAAAGTTGTCCTGCAGAGCACCTTTATAGCTTCTCGTCACTTCCTTGAAATTTGTGCCAGTGTTCTGCTGGCAGTTTGGTTTTGCCTGACAGCTTGTATCCTCCAGACACTGCTGGCTGAGTCACTTGCCAATTTGCCAGCTTGTTCACTGCAGTTTTGCCACATGATTTATTTGTCTGCTGACCCCACGTTTCTTCAATCACAGAAGCAGTCTTCTCACTTCCCTGGTCTACACAAGCCTCTCACATCTGTCTCCCTGTCTTACCCAACTATCCACTCCTCCTTTACCTCCCTGAATTTCTCTGTAAGGCAACAAACCCCTATCACAGCATCTCACCTGGAATAACAACTGGAACACATAGTAAAAAAAAAAAAAAAAAAGGTTTTTTTTCCTTTTCTCTTTGACATCATAGCTCCTTTCTTGCTCTCCAAATCCATCCTCTTGATGGTGAGTCTTTCTCTCTACTCTAGTCTTTATAAAGAGGCCTAATTTTAAATATTCTTAAACCAAAAAAATCTTCCTGCTTCACAGACTGGTTTTACCAGCTTTAAAGAATTGGCATGGTTACAGAGCCAGAACTACTCTCAGTGAACCAGGCCTTGCCCAACAAAGTTAACAGGAACAGTATGGATTTCACTGGGACAAGAATTAGCTCACTCTGTAGGTAACAGGTGGTGTAATCTTTTTTTTTTTTTTGCAGCTTTTTGTTCACATCTTCCCCTGTATGGTTTGTTCCCATCTAGCTAGATGGAGAAGGCTATATATGACAAAAAACTCTTGTACTAATGGAAAGTATTTTCTGAAGGGAATCCACATTTGGTTTCCTTTTCATTTCATGTCTTAATGACAGCAAAAACACTTTTAAAAATTATTAAGAAATATGAGAACTCATTTTAATTAGAGTTAGTACACTCGCATTCTTAAAACCAGAAACTAATTTTTGAGTTAAGATACATTTCACTACAGGATGCAATTTGCTTGTAGAATCTTCAATATTTGAAACAGTGAATGAGGAAAACAAGACCCTAAATTAAGCTTAGACAAGCTGAATTTGCAAGCCTTCAGACAGATATGACAAAGAAAAAAAACTAGCTTTTTTCCCTCCCCCATACACACTTCAGGTACTTCATGAAAGCCAGGCATACAAAATGAAGAGGCTCACAACATGTTTTTTTACTAAATTTGAGTAATCACAGAACAGAACATTTTAAGTACCCCAGTGCTTATCAATGGAAACAATTTTCTGTGGCTACTATTATTCACAATTACTAGTATTACTCACAATTACTAGTCATTTTCTACTTGCACCCTATCACACCCTTCACTTGTTAATTGCTTTCTTTTATTATGGTACTGGAATATGTTGCTTGGTAAAACACAGCATGGTGAGTCAAATAATAGTGACTGCAGCTGTCCTCATCTTTAATATAAAGGAAGATAGAAGTGCCCTGGAAAGAGACTAACATTTTCAGTTCTGACCTCATGCCAGGACTGGGTTTGATTTTAAAGTCTACTCTGTTTTGAACAGAATTTGGCATACCCCTTGGGCCTCTTTGCAAGCTTCCAAGGACATTGTAACTCCAGCCCTGGTAAATAAGACCAATTAGAAAATTGTCCCTACACAGTGCTTGCATCCCAGGCAAGGTGTACCACGGACTGAAACAAACAGCCATCCACATCTGGAACACCCAGCCCTCAATTGCACAGCATCTTACTTCATACCACAGCTGTGAATACAAATATTGAAAATACTCATGTTGCACATTTGGACTGAACTTATACCTAAAGATGTCTAAATTAAGATACAATTAGACTTACATCTCAGCTAGGAGGCAACAAGGAACAATGTTTTAAACCAGCCTGTGTCTGTACAGAAGAGACCACTGTCTGCTCTGTTCCTATGTTACATCCAAATTATTTAGCTTAAGACACTGAAAAAGCAATAGCCCTTTGCTCCCTAAGACTTCTAAACAAGCATCTAGGATGGTGATGCATTCAGAAGCCTGTCACTTCAGACATCCATTGTTAGCCTCTGATAATAGACATGAGAGATGACAAATCCAAGATCTCTCAATTCTGCTCTGAACCTGCAACCAGAGAGGAAGACAGCAATCTAGGAGAAGGGCAGTGCTTAAACACCTGCCCTATGAATCAGGGTTCCAGAAAGCAGCATGGAGGTGTCTGCCTGCCCTACAAATGACAGTCAGTGCCTTTGTACCTGTCTGCACAGGACCCATCAGTGAGGCCCAGGCTTGCTCTACTTCTGATCCAAGCCAGGTCAGCCCCAGGCTGGCTCTGAGGCAGAGGACATGCAGCTAGGCTGGAATGGCACAGAATCTAAAGTGAAGCATTCCTGTCCCCTGCCTTAGCACTACTTGTTAACCTGGACCTACACACAGCTGTGCTTCAGACTGGGCTTGTGTCCACACCAGCAGAGCCCTGAGGTGCCCAGAAGCAGCCCTGCAGCCCTTCCTGCCACAGTGCTGCCTCTGTGCAGCACTAGAGTAACTCTGACGTGACAATGCAAGTGACACCAATGGCCAAGAGAACTCAGGTACAGAGTCTAAGAGGAAATAAACCAATTATTCTCTCTGGATCACAGTTCTAGCATACTTTTTTTATGAAATTAAGCACACATTAACATTCTGCAGGGTCAGATATTCTTACAGCTGCTAATTCTGTTCTGCACATGATGGTTTGGTTTTTTTTTCCTGGTGGGTTCAATCAGCTGTACTGATCAATATTAATACAATTCTGTATGTTGAAATTAATAGAATATGAACTGAAAATACAGTTCTTTATTTTTAAAGATAGGTTCTGATAGAAATCACTAAAAATATTTTGATTTTAAAACAGACAAAATTAGGGATTCAAAAATTTCATGGAAGTAAGATGCAAGATTTTAGGGGTCATTTTGAACTAAGAGGACTTGCTCAAAAAATGTTTAAGTCTCAGATTTTGAGTTTTGTCCATCATTTTGTTTGAAGAAGGCAAAAACATCTGTACAAGCTAAATTCTTCATTCTTATCAATGAAAAACCATCCATTTATTTCTGAAAAACCTTTTCTAGAGAAATGGTTAAATTGTTCCCAGAAGAAAACAAGAAGAGTCATGCTGGTTTGGGCTAATAATCATTTTAATGAAAGCTGTTGACAGGGAAAGCAAGTTCATGAGCAATTAATTTTATCTTGTCTTACCAGGGTGCTATTGGCATTGTCAAAACAGAAGATTTAATGCCATGGATTTCACATGCTGCTCAAAATACAAAGAATTTGAAGACCAAGACAGTAAATGAGCTTGCCAATTTTGTTATGCACATCTAAATGAAAAAGTTCTAAAAACTGATTATATTAAGACATTACCTAAGGATAAGGGATGATTCTAGCATTATTCTTACCGGTAAAATTAAACATTTTGAGTCAAATTCCTGAAATAATTTTTAAAAGTTCTGAAAAATAGGGCTAAATCCATATGCAGTATTTTTCTGAGCAATAGTTTAGTGTTTACTCTTGCGTCTGATTAAACTGTCAGATAGGACCAGACTTATTATCATTTTCCAGAAAATGCCATAGGAACTACATTTCCAGATCTATTATTAAGTTCTTAATCTCTTTGATTTATGCCATCCTGATGTCGTCCCATGCTGATTTTTAGTTAGCTAGTAGGTCACAATCTTTAAGAGTATGTTGATTGCATCTAGCCAGTTACTTTTATTATTACATGTGATTTCATTTGCCCAAGATCTGTTTTCTCTAAAATATGTAAATTCTCTTAATGTAAATTCTTGAGAAACTGAGTAATTATTATACATAGGTACTACAAAAATCTGTACCTAACTAGAAGAGTTCAATAATATTTCAGTGTTTCCTGAAGTAATGATGTACCTGCAGGTCCTGATGACCATCCAGCCTTCCAAGGAAACTCTATCATGAATGTGTATTCATGGATCAAGCAGTGCTTGTTACCCCTTACTTAAATAAATTACTCATAACTCTATCACACTAAAGTCTTGAAGACATTCAGAATAAATAATTCAGATTAAATAATCTCAGACTGACCAAGAACCCCTTGGTGTCACTGGAGTCTTCTGCAGTTAGTCAGGATTGGAACAGATCCACTCTCCCCTAGCTGTTGACGAAATGATGGTTGTGGGAAACCAACAATTTCAAAAGTTACAAACTGTCCTGGTGCACAGTAAGTATGGGATTAAGGAGAGATGACCGTGACAAATATCTATGTGTGCAGAAAGTGAAGGGAATTTGATATTATCTGCACTATAAATTTATATATAAGCCCATATGAAACAGCAATAAAATGAAACAACTTCAATCAATCACCCTTACCGATTCAATGCAAAAGCATAATGAAACTTAATGTTGTGTTGATCAGCCAGATCACAGGTAGGAAGCATTTCTAGTGTTTCTACCAGCTTCACCATAGCATCATAGTCCTGGTATGAAATTAAAAAAAAAAATAAAAAGGAATGAAGTAGAATAAACTGAAAGGGGGAAAGCATCACTAAGCTAAAATGTATCATGATCACTAGACAGCTTCTCAGGTGACTGTTTCTAAAAGAAATAGCCATGAAGGCTGTGTAGGAACACAGGGATTTTGTCTATCCACATCAGTGCTTGCCTCTTCCTCACCACAATGCCCAAACCACTGAATCCCTGTAGCCAGTTTGATCAATTACACTCCCAGCACCAGAAGAAGAGATGACAAGTCTGGCTTTTTCAGGCCTTATTAAGATCTTCTGATGAATGACACCTCACCAGGTCACCGTGGACTTGACCACAGCTGTCTCTGAAGTACATCAGCCACTTGTGCACTCGTTTTGGTTTCTCGGGGGTAACCAACATCAGTGCTACAGTGCTGAAGAGGCCAGTTTACTGACATTTCAAAGGACCTTCTGTGACTTAATCTTTTTGTTCAAAACATGTTTTGAGACGAGTACATTTCTCAAGGGTGACCTTTCATGATCACCAGAGCTGATCCAAATGAAGCTGGATAAAGTGCTGTAAGGAAAATATGCATTTCAGAATGGAAGGTTTGGTAACAAAGGATGATGTGGTCACCCACTGCCCTCACAACATTTATACACAAGAAATATACACATTTATACACAAGAAATAACTAACTTAGCTCCTGATGGGAAAAAAATCTATAGAATGGTTGAAATTATATTTGAAAATTGATGTTAAACACACAAACTGTCAATATGGAAAAACAGCACACATGCTGTGTTTTAGCAAAAGCAGAACTTATTTTAAAAAATTAAAACAAGAAAAAAAGGTGCAGTTATATTTTAAAAGCAAATTAATGTTTCATTGAATTATAGTTCTCAATTTTGGCATCTCTAGCCAATACAATGGTCACAACAAATGCATTTTCTTCATTTGTAAATATATTTAACTTAATGGGGGGAAGGAGAAAGGTAGGGGAGAAGAGAGCAAGGCAAGCATCTTGATTCAGTTGGGATTTTTGCTTTTTTTCTTTTTAAGGAAGTCGAAAGTTACTAAAAACAAAAGGAGAGACCTCAGGAAGTCACCTAATCTGAGTCTCTTGGTCACAGGCAAAATAAGTAAGAGTCTCTATCCCCTTAAACTGTGCAAAAGACAAGCCAAACTTAAACAATGTAACAATTGCTCCCATTTAGTGTCAACTTTGAATCACTGCTTAACAAACAAACAAGCACAGGAGAACAAAGAGCCAAAATTGCATGGTAAAATAATCCACCTTAGTCTTTAAGCACATACCTGAATATCTCTGTAAGAAAGAAGCAGGTTTATGACGATGTCAGAAGTCAGCACTTCAGTGTTATCCATACGAAGCTTAATCCTGGCCAGCTCCTTAGCCAGTTCATCTCCTTGGTACTTCTCTCTAGCTTTTCTAATGTCATTTAGCAGTGTTTCTTTATAATAGGCACTAAAGAAATAAGTTAGACATAGGGGAAAAAGACTGTTAGACATTTCTTATGAAACATGGCTATACTTCTAATAAAAAGTATAATTTCTAATAAAATGTATCATTTCCTCAGAATGAGGTCCACATCAAATGTTTCCATATTTTTCAAAACTACTTACAAATATTCTGTCTAGCTGCACCTCAGACTGGAGGGCTATGTATCAATATGCTTATAACCAGGATCATGAGGCAATTTAACCAACACAGGAAAACTGGAGCATTTCTTTGCCCCACTACTGACCCTGACAGATGTGGTGTTTTGTATCATAAAGACAGCAGTATCTGGGATAATACAGTGACACAGAGAAGAAACACCAGTGTGATGTAAAGAGGAGGTATATTATTTCATCATGAAAGTTGGAAGGAAACTTTCAAACACAGAAACCAAAACAAAAACAAGCCAACAAAAGCTGACTTAGTTGCAATCTCATTGATGAACATAATACACAATGTGGGCAGGATCTCTGTAAAAGCCTCCAGTAAGTGCATCTTATTTACATCAATACCAGTGCACAACCTAATATCAGTGCTTTTGTAAATCAAAAAACAATATATATATTGACAGCATGACAAGTATGAATGGCCTGAACCAGCTATTTAGGGGTAAATTTATCCTGAAGCAGGTTATGGAGCCCCTAGTTTGGAACTTAGCAGGTGTCACCTGGCAGATACTCCAGTGCATACAATCCCTTTCTTGTTTACAAATGAGTCTTTCAAAGTACTAAACCTTGCTTAGCATAAGCCCTACACATGGCAAAGAAAATTAAGTTCTCTTTCTCATAGATGTTATAATCAAAGCAACAAGGTCACAGTAAGCACTACTGGCAAGCACAGCCTCATACAGAGCAAGCACAGAAATGAGGCTGAGAAGCAGGAATGGACTGTAAGGTGGGATCAAGACCACCTAATAACCCCCAAAGACCTCAAACCCATTTCCAGAAAGATCTACAAGAACAGACTGCACGTAACTGATTTGCATATACAGTGAGAAACTTATCTCCAGGGTGGGAGAAAACTTATTTATAAAAAAGGTACCCCAAAAAATTCCAGGGTGCTTGCTCTGCATATGCATCCCAGGACCATGGAAATCCCAGCTGGATTGACACTGGAGCCAGGATGGGTGATCTCTCTTTCTTTCTTTCCTCCTCTCTGCCCCTCTTTAATTTATCTCTCTCCTTCTCTCTTCCCTTTCACCCTACACCCTTTATCCAAACCCCTCTACCGTGCCTTGCACTAGGAGGACAAGGACTATAACACCAATTTCCACGCCAAGTATGTAGTTTATTAACAAAATTCTGACCCTCTGACTTCTGTCGTTCCTTTCAACCACAAGCATCTAGGAATACTGGGTGCTCCTTTTCCCTTCAGGGTAAGATGTCACAGGAGGGTCATCCATGGGATTGCACGGATGGGACCACAAAAGAAAAGTAGCTTTTTAGGCAAGCCTTTCACTTGGGTGAGATGGCAATGGGGAAATAAAGAAATCTGAGGGCCCTCGGTGCCACCTCATGGTTCAGACATTAGGAAAATGAAAACCCAGAAACTCAGTCTCTCTGTTTTCCAGAAATATATACAAAACAGGAATAACTGCAGAATACAGGGTGAGCAACTGAGAAAGAAAGACTTCCTTCTACAGCCCCAGTTCTCACAACTCCAACAGTCCCTTGCAGAAATGGCTAAGAAGTATCCTGTTTATTAAGTGATACCAGAAGGTTAATATTTAAAAATGAAAACAAATAATGAAAATTACAGCTGAATGCCCATTGCTACCACGTAGATATTTAATCTACTGACAGAAAAGGATGGGTTTTGGCTTTGAACTCTATGAAGAATCCACGAGCTTAGCTCCTATTATGACCTTATGACAGTAATTTAAACTTAAGCACTTTATCTTACCCATGAACTGCCTTTGCTTTCTGGAAAGTAACTATAAATCAATTTCTAGCCTAACATGATTAGTTAACTGCAACAACTGCAGGCCAGGAATACAAAAAGCAGTAAAATTGGCAGCTTCTTTTAACGCTATATTAAGTGCAGTGAAAAATAAAAATTTAAAAATCAATGCTACTAGAAATTCTGCATCTCCTTTTTTCAAAATATCAAAAAGAGACTATCAAAGGTTCTGGAATTGTACATGTTGTAACATTACCATGATGTAACATGGACATCCTTGAGAAGGCTGAGAAACTTGTCCACCAACGGGACACAAAATGGCCCCAGGATATTGTCCCAGCTGGGCTGCATGTACTCAGAGGCTCTTCGTTGGGCATCACTTTCACAGCAAAAGTAGTCAGCACAAGGTGTGACAATGTATGGAATAAAATAATAATTGCCACTTGAAGCCTAAAATAAAAACAGGCAGAATTTAGAAAACAAATGAAAGTGGAAATATACTCATGTATACATAGAATCTTTTGCTGACAGAAAAAACAGCTAGAGTAGTGCTGGTGTGTAAGAAGTTTTAGTGCACTGTTTAACACAAGATTTGCAAGCATTAAATTCAAGGAAATTTGTGTGGAAAAGTTACAAATATTAACAAAGCTGATAAATAAGGGTCCACGTCTGTTAGGTGACAATACAACAAAACCGTTCCATTTTTGGCTTCAGAGATGTACTTGCATTCTCTAAGCTCACCTTGTGCTAGGAAAGATATGATGCAGCGCTCCCCACAATGACAGAAATACAGAAACACAGACACTGGAAGGGTTTTATAGAGATGTTTAATCCAGAGGAACTTATGAAATATCTGCTGCATGCTACCATCAAAAACATAACCAATCAAACCCCAAAACCTTGAAATGCTTTGTAAGAGATGTAGGACTTGTAACATAAAGTTCTAGAAGTAAAACCCAAAAAAACTTGCCACATAAAATGTGTAAATACAATCAAGGTGCTGAAATGGGTGAGGACACAAGAAATGCCCTTCAGAGTCCAAAACCAGCAAGTTCAGAGTTTTCAGCCCCTGAGCAAGACCCCAGAAATCAGACCACTGGGAAGGTTTCCACAGCTGGTAGAAGCACCTGTATCCCATTCGAGCTATGACAATTCTCTGTTGCTTAAGAGGAAGGTGAACTTTATATTTGAGATGGGAGCACTGAGGTACAGCTCAACATGATTCACCTGCTATGATCAACCACCACTGCATGGGAGATACCATGTACAGCATGTACATGAACATGTACAATAAAATCATACCTGTCATTTTTTCATATAATCTAAGCATGTAGAAAAGCCATAGCCACTTACAGTCATCTTAAACAATGGGAGAATGCTGAGATGATGAAAAGAATGGATATGAAGATGGCACATTTTTGAATGTATTAGTAAACTAGACAGGAGAAACAGATTCTTCACAGGAAGTTGGTATGTAGGGCATGCAGTTACTAAAACTACAGATTAAAAACCTCTATCAGTACATCCTGTTGCTGATCTGAGTGAGGATTTAGAACTTTAAATTATTTCTAACAGACAAAGATCAAGTCATATTCCTTCCTTACAAACCCTAAGTTAAATTATCCCCGTTGCAACAATATAATTATCTGTTGGATTGTTATCTTTACTTCCCAGCAAAAAACTCAGAAAAACTGCAATGCAAGCCACCAATATGGTAGCAGAGTTTTGTCTCAGGTTTATTCAAATAAACAGTAAGTTCACTGCCAAAAAAAGCTGCTTGTCTATAAATTCTAATCTTAAACCTTCAACAGCAACTTCACGCTTCCTGCAATGAAAAAAGCCCACCCAATTTGAAAGAGTGATGTATCTTGATGCAAAGAGCTGCAGTTACCTATTGAATCAGCAATGAAATTTTCAGAAAAAAATAATTACATATGTGAACTACTGTATTAATCTTGTCCCCAAACATTGGTTTTTTTATCCAGCCAACATATCATCTCTTTGACTTAAATTTCTTTTCTCCTTTTGCACAGTGAAATCTATGCAATTAAACCCTCCTGTCTTGTAGCTTCTTCTGTCCAATGTTTACATATAGTAAATTATAAAACCCTTTCATATAGACTGTGTGGCCTAAGAAAGTCTTTCCTATCTTCATTATGAAAAAAACAGTCCATCTACTTTTCCTATGCTAACAAGAATTAGAGATGGCTGAAAATATCATCCTTGCTTCTCCTGATCTTCTGTTCTGGATGCTGGTCTCTGATACCAAAAGCTAATAATTTTGAAAATTACTGTCTTGTCAAACACCAACTATTGCTTTTTAAAGAAAATGAATAAATGGTTTAGTATATGTAATGTATATAGCAACCCTACCTGCATACATATATAAATACATACATTAAAAAATCTATAAACTATTACTTAATTAATTTAATATAATTATAACTTCATAGCTTATCAAGACTATATTATGAGTTGGTTAATTTCAGGATTAGAAGCTAGAGTATTTTGTCTGATTTTGGGAAATTTGAAGTTAAAAAATTACAGCCAACCAGACTAAAAAAAACTCCAAAACTCTGAACAGCTCATCTTCCAGCATATAAAGTATGCCAGCACTGAAACTTCTGTATTTAATCACAACATTTTATAATCCAGCACTAAACAAGCCACAAATTTAAGAACATGAAAAAAAAACAAACCAGAAAATAACTGCAAATAAGTTGAGAAAGGTGTTCTTCAGGTGAAATAGTTAAAGGAGTTAAGCAGAAAACCATGCCTCTGCTGAGAGGCTGAAAGAGTAAGGCCCACAGAGACCATTTTTATGCTCTAGGCAACCCAGGCTAAATGTAGAGTGGTTTTTGTCTTAAAATATTTTCCAAATATTTTTTAATGCTGTTAAAATTAAACTGTTGATCTTAATATAAACAGGTTTTTTAATTGTACTGCGAAAGTTGTTCTGGTGCAACTGTCACTTTGTGACAGAGATGCTACAATCAAATTAAAGGTAGGTTTTTTCCCAAATAAGTTGAGTAAAAAACTCTGCATTTTCAGGGAGGGAATTATGCCTGCCTAGCTAATAGCACAATTATTTTACTTGAGCCATGCTATTAATTTTGCCACTCACTCAAGTATCAGGAATGCTTACCCCACCTCACTAAGCAGTTAGAAGGAAAATACAGAAGGTATTTCTGTATCTGTAAATACTGAAACGGAACTGCATTAACTCCAAGAGATCACAAACTCCTGAGTGTTCAGGGAGTTTAACTCACTGTTATCTTAAGTTATTAGGGTTTGTTTTCATGTTGTTTTCAGTGACATCACATTCCTATCCATCTTGCCATATAGGTGTTACCGGATTTGCATGGCCAGGTTTTGGTAGCGGGAGGACCTTGGGGGCTACAGGAGTGGCTTCTATGAGAAGCTGCTGGAAACTTCCTCCATGTCCAGCAGAGCCAATGCCAGCCAGCTCCAAGACAGATGTGCTGCTGGCCAAGGCTGGGCCAATTAGAAATAATGGTAACTCCTCTGTGATAACAGATTTAAGAAGGAGAAAAGTTATTGCACAGTGGTCACAGAAGAGTGGAGTGAGACTGTATGAGAGGAACAACGCTGCAGACACCAAGGTCAGGGCAGAAGGAGGGCAGGAGGTGCCCAGATGCAGGAGCTGAGATTCCTCTGCAGCCCATGGTAAAGACCATGGTGAAGCAGCTGTGCCCCTACAGCCCATGGAGGACAACAGGGATCCAGAAATCCACGTGCAGCCCATGGAGGATCACGGGGATGCAGAGATCCATGTGCAGCCCATGCAGGAGCCCCACACCAGAGCAAGAGGGTGTCTAAGAGGAGGCTGTGACCCCATTTGAATCCCATGCTGGTGTGGGCTCCTGGCAGGGACTTGCAGACCTGTAGAGAGAGGAGTCCAGACTGAAGCAGGTTTGCTGGTAGGACTTGTGACCCCATGCTGGGGCAGGCTGTGCCTGAAGGATTGTACCCCATGGAAGATGACCCATGTTGCAGCAGTTTGTGGAGAACTGTTGCTTGAGGGATGGACTCGCATTTGTGAAGCTCATGGAGAACTGTCTCCCATGGGAGGGACTCCACACTGGAGCAGGGAAACGACTCCTCTCCCTGAGCAGTGGGAGAAACAACCTGTGATCAACTGACCATAACCCCCACACTCCCTGTCTCCCTGCATTGCTGGGATAGGAAGTAGAGCTTGGAAGGAGAGAGGAGTGGGGATAAGGTGTTTTTAAAGTCTTATTTTACTTCTTATTATCCTGCTCTGATTTTGTTACTAATGAATTCAATCAATATCTCTAATTCAAGCCTGATTTGCCCATAATGGGGCAAACTCCTCTCCTGGTCTTTAACTCATGAACCCTTTGTTATATTTTCTCTTCTCTGTCTGGCTGCAGAGGGAGTGAGAGAGTGGCTCTGCTGGGTGTCTGGCATCCAGCCAAGGTCAAACCACTACAGTGACTAAGATATTATAAACTTCCAAAAAATACTTCCTCTTCTAAAGTTGAATAAATGCAGTATTTGTTATGCAAAGACTATGAAGAGAGATTATCACAAGACAAACACTTTAAATTTCTGGGATCTAGCTTGCAAGGAGCAAGTACTCCAACCACCTTGAAGGAAAGACCCTGCCAAGCACTGTTCTGATATCATCTTTATTCATGCTTACATGTCTAGAAACACAGTGAAAGAATGGCATATCTATTCAACAGAAAGCAGATTTAAAGTAATACATACTTTGCCTATTAGATTACCACTGTGGTATTCAGGAGGTACTTGAACACGAAGAAAAGCTTTGTGGTTGGCAACCTACTCCAAATTGAAATAAAACAACAAAGAGGAAAACACCACCACAAAACACCATAAGAAACAGAAAGACACACATGACACATGAATAAAGAAATTATTAAAGAAAGAAACAACAGAAAATTAATATAGATATTTGCAAGACTATATTTACAAGGAAAAGGAAACAGTTCAAAACTTTGGCATTTCTCTTATCTGTCTTGTCTTTTGGATGTCTCTTATTTACATGATTTATATATATCTATGCATCTCCTTGTGTCATCATTAAGATGTTTTCAGGTCTTATTTTTATGAACCTGTCAGATTCATTATCTGACTAGTTAACTATAATCCAACCACTACATATTGCTTGAGATGGTAGTATTTCCATAAAATCTAACTTTCACACAAAAATTTTAAAAGCCTTAGTTTTCACTATCTAAAGTAACAGTGGCATATTTCATTATTAAAAGCTTTAAAAGTAGCACTTACTTGGTTACCCATTGCCTTTGTACTGTTTTCCACCCAAAAATAAAAATTACTGAATTTAAGATGCTCCTGCTCTTTCCTTCTGTGCCCTTTTACAATCTCTTTTGACACTTCTGCTACCTCAAGCCTTTTTAGAAATATATCATTAAAAGACCATATCATATGAACTTTAATAGATTGTAAAAATAATTAGAAAATTTAAAAAATAGAAAGCTACTCTGCAATAATGCTTCTTTGGATTATTAAGTTCATATAATGTAATTGTACTTCAGAGTCTTGGCTCTCATTTCAATCCACTGGGGCTACTTAACTGGGGAATAAGAGTCCAAGTGCCAAAAATCTTTCTATTTAGTTTTCTTAAATGTTCATTGCCTTGAAACAGTATATACAGTCTAATTTATACAGCTACTGAAACCTCTGAAGAAACTTTCTGCCAATAAAAAATGATTTTTCAACATAAAAATTCCTTGTGGCAAGGATAAATTGCAATCCAGTTGCCTTTAGATCAAGGAGAATTTTTGCTAATGACTCCTCATGGCCCAGACCTTATTCCCTGCTAAATGTAAGAGCTGCCACAGGATTTCATGAAAAATAACCATTTACATCTCTAAAAATACTTCATCAGGCCCACAGGCTGAAGTATACGATGATAATAAACCTTTTGGTTTAATAGCCAGCCTACTTTCCTTTAAATACCTTCCCTGAATGCAATTAACAGGGTTATTAAAATTTATTCAGGCATATTATAAACTAAAGAACTAGTCTTTCTCCTTATATTCTGTACTTGGTATAATAATTTTTCCACAGAGGAAAGTTCTAGTTTGTATTTTCAATGCCTCCTTCAAACAAAATGAATGGATCAAAGTGTGCATCTCAAACTATGTGCAACCAATCCTAGAGCCATTGCCGAAAGGACTGCACGTTTTGTTTCCTGACTCCAGCAGTTTTCTAAAGCCCCTTGTTCACTCTTTTCTTCACTCCATCTTGAACTTTTTTTATTCATAATTTCTTAAGATCCTGTAGCAGCAGATGAAGTTCCCTTCCTTAAAAAAAAATATATCAAGGATGGCAAAAAAATTTTGAATGAAAATAGAAAAACTTCCCAATGGATTTTGTCTATTACATTGGTTTGGGGAAAGATCATTTTTCTTAAGCATTTTTTGCTTTTGGAAATCCTTGAAATTTCATTTCTCCAGTAAACCAATGTTTAGCTGACATCTAAAGAAACCTCAAAGCACAAGTAGTTTCCATAGGTAATTTTCTTTCTTCTGTCCTTCAGTCCATCTTTCCATAATGGCACCTGTTCTGCAAGACTGCATATTTGCCATTTATTTTATTGATAATAATTTTGACAGAAACTAGGAAGCTGCACAATCTTTATTAAAACTAACAGAAATGTCCTTAAATCTCAGAGGAGCTCTACAGAAGGAAATCTAACTGATGTGAGACAGAATCTTGAATTTCATGCCAGGGCAATTCTTCCCTGGGAACTAAACTCCCACAATATTTCTTTCCTTTCACATCCAAGTATGCAATAAATTATCAATACAGAATTTTAACTGCTTGTTTGGGGAAGTCAAGTAGAACTAAATCACATTCCTCCATCTTATCTGTGCAAACTGCATTCCTGGATGGTGGAAGGAAGGAAGGAAAGAAGGAAGTTCTCCTACTCACCCTCTTTTTTCAGACAGTAAGCTATTAAATCTCGCAGGCTCACACCACTGCAGCTTGCTGCTGTATAATTTTCACTGTTAGCTCAGCTATACTCAGGCCAACTCTCAGCTGACTTGCTGACTTTTTTTCTCTGCATTGTTTTCAGCTTCATGTCCAGTTTGCTTGCTCTTGCCTCCTCCTCCTCAATGCTGAATTAGAATAATGTTTTCTCTACAAAGAAAATACTCATTCTCTTCTCATTTTCAAGAAAATACTCATTCTCTTCAAGGCTTTCTTGTGATACACAAAGCAAAGCACCCTGATGACACACTAGACATTCACCTTCTCTGCAACTTCAACATGGCTCCACATCTCTTCTATGCTAAGATTTTTCTGCACCTTTGTGGATAAGGTGAGATTTGTAGGATAAATAGCAAAGGTGAGAGCAGGGAAACCTCAGAAAAAGCTCTAAGCTACATCAGCCAGCCCAGACAGTATCACTCTTGCTGCTGGAACAAATGTGTGCTGTGCCTGGCAACAATCTGAGTTGTTCCTCTTCCCTTACATACCCTGCAGATGCATGGACACAGAGCCTGTAAAACATGGAGAGGACTTCTCCCACAATGATACTCCTGTGGCTACCACTGGGCTAGAGGAAGGCTTAGGAGATATCTATCCTCTTTCCACCATGCCTCCAGCCCCTGATAAAAAGTGTATTTAAGCTCTGCTGTTCCACAGTTCCACAGAGGCATACCCATTTTTCACTCAGGACAAGTGAAAGGAACACACAAAGCTCTGCTACAGGGGAATTAACTATTGCATCTAATATTCAGCAATTAAACTGAAATGGTTATCTAACTATATATTTGACTGGACACAATAATTTCATGCCAATTATGTACCTACTTAAGAAGCACAGCAACCCTGATTAGCAATTCACTTCAAACAAGACATTGCCCATACAGTTGTAAAATATTTAACCAAGCAATGAAGCAGTGGCACCATATTGGATCAGTGATACACTGCAAAGCTCTCGTCACAACTCACTGGATTTGAAAGGAGGGGAAAGCAATTGTCTATTTGAAGCCAACTTCGACTTAATAAACCATAGTTTTATCCTGTGAATTATTTAGCTTGCTCATGAGTTTGCTCTAATTTCTGAATAAAAAATACTGATAAAAGAAGGAAATTTGGGAGCACATTTATCTAATAAAAGAAAATATGAACAACTTCAAATAATATAAGTCAAGAATCCATACTTGGTATTTAAGATCATTTATTTTTTACCTCACTGTATTTTACTCATAACTTTTTTCCTAATTTAAGCACTTGAAGAAAGTGGGTTAGACAATCCTTCCTTTTTAAAGGAGGAAATAGGATCCTAGCTTAGGGATGCCTCCCTGCCCCTTCTGCTAGCCACAAGGTGTTTACAGGTCCAATACCAGACCCCCTAGAATACCATAAAAAACATGCCACTAGAACTAAAGGTATAAAGCTGAGTTAGGAGAGGTTTAGATTAGATATCAGGGAAAGTTTTTCACCCACAGGGTATTTGGGCACTGGAACAGACACCCAGGGAAGTGGTCATAGCAACAGCCTAATGGAGTTCAAGAAGTGTTTGGACAATGTTGTCAGCACATGCTGTGACTTAGGGATGTCCTGTGCAGGGCCAGGAGCTGGACTCAATGATCCTGGTGGGTCCCTTCCAACTCAGCATATTCTGTGATTCAATCTTTTTTTCTCTTCAGTGTGAAGGGAAAAACCTCCCTTTCTGGAGAAAGAATCTGCCAAAAGAAAAGACTGTGGGCTGCTAATGTGATTGCACTAGGTAGAATTTGCCACCCTTCCCTTTGTCGTTTACTCCATGTCTGGTATTACCACCAAATGGCTCATTCAGAATTCTCCCTCTTGCTCTGGAAGGGAGAACACATGCTCCTGAAATTTTGGTCATCCACCAGCTGATGGATAGTAGCATTCACAAGCAAATCTGCCACATTCTGAGCCTCCTTTCACAGAGCAGTAAATGCAGTTCCCACCACACAGGTCAAACTGGTTCAAAGATCCCTGAGACAGCCAGGAAGGATGACCTGCATTTACATGTGCTAAACCTGATCTATCTTTAGCCTATGTGGAGCACTGTGGCCAAGTCAAAGCAGCAGCTCAAAATAAACTGCTGTGACTGATGCATTTTTTTCATCTAGTTCTCTTTAAAACTACTATCAGACTCTAAGACCACTTCATTATTTTAATCCTGCTCAATACTGTTTAGAAGAAAATAAAAATGTATGGTGAATGGGAAGAAACAGAAAGGATAAATGGAGTGTAAGAGGTTTGTAAAATAAGTCATCCTCAAAATAACAGTGTGGAGGATTTAATGAAAATAACCACTGGTGTGAACTATGGCAAAATATACAACTATATAAGATATCGTGGCATATTTCAAAAAGCCTTAATAACTCCTACATTTTACCTCATTTCAAACTTACTTGTTTGGCTTTACTTGCATTAAGTGTAAGAATATTTTTACTTTGGGACATAAGCCTTTCCAAGTAAATTTGTAAATTTGTGAATTTGTAAGTTAGAGGACAGGTATACAGAAGCCAAAGCTGTTTGAGATACAAAGTAAACCCCATTAAGGCATCACAAACATCTACATTTGAACAAATGGGTGATAGTGGTAGAAAGAAAGAGAGAGTTTGAATTTCGGAGTTTATATTTGGATCTGTCAACCTACAAATAAAACTTATACCAACTGGCACTTTTCTACTTAGAAAGGAATTGGTAAGGAAAAGTAACTTCAAAATCTAGTGTTACTTTGGAAAACAAGCTTTCCAAAAGTTTGAATTACAGATAGGTAAAACAACTGCCTTTAATCATACAGAGCATATATATGCTTGGGAGCTTTGGTATTAGAGTTGCTTCAAATATAGATCTTCATTTTGTGTTTTAAAATGAATGTGGATTTAATACTTACTGTGTTTTTCTGAGATACCATATCCTGTGGGGGGGGAAAAAGATAATAGAAATGTTTATTTGTTTTTACTTGGAATTATTATTTCCTATAAAAATCACTGCTATACATATATATATACACACACAGATGTGTTCTTCACAGCATAATCCAGATTTGCTGCCACAGTAAATTCCCAGTAAAGGGACAGAACAACATCAAGAAGAGTCTGAGTAGCTCAGATTAGGAAAAAATGAACAATTCAGTAAAGAAACCTACTTAAAGAAGTATTCAGAAAATAAAGAAAGTTGTATTTAGCAGTAACTTGAGTTTCTCAGACTGAGCACACCTAGTCACACTTGGAGCATTTGTGAGACAAAAGCATTCAAAGCTGGAGGGTTTTTCTCTCTGGAAGAGTATCCTTCAGATACCTAAACCCCTTTCTTACACAGATTACACCAACACATTCTTCTCACCTCAAAATCCAACAAGAGATACTGAAACAATGAAGCAGATGACAAACTAATGGGTGTGTAAACCAGACCTCAGAGACTTCCAGTAGCTGGTGAGTAATCTTCTCTTCTCTTGGGTGATGGATTACATGTTCAATGAATGCTGCTTGGTCAAACTAAAGAGGTCTCAAGGTAAGCCACACTACAAATATTAGACACAGACTTGTTTCTAATCAAGGTTGTCAATATAATTGAATTAAATGTGTTCTGAAAACCTGAGATGATTCTGCTTGAGCAACTTCATATCTGACAGCCTGAAATCCACTTGGACAACCACTGCACAGAAATTATCATACCCATGCACCAATTTCCTCAAGAACAGGCAAAACTATCAGGGGGCATTTAAGAGGTTTAGCTCTATAAATATGACTCCTCTGAAACCCAGACTACATATTCTTTTACATCCTCAGAACAAGGTTGTTTTGAAAGAACGTTGGTGAAATTGAAGAGATGACTCTTGGGACAATTTCAGGATGGCTCCTAAGAGATAAACTGTATAAAGTCAGGTTGCCAGAACTTCACAGATCTTCAGCAGAAGTAACAGCAGTAACATCAATACTGCCTTTATAACACTTAGACTGTGCACCACTTTTAAGAGTGTGCACAACAACCTAGGTCCAAGTAAAGTAATACAATTCTGAACAGAAGTAAAAAAACAGAAGTAAAAAAAAAAAATTACTTATAAGCTTCAGAATAAAGAAACATCATCAGAGGGTCAAAAAGGTGCTAAAACCTAAATGGGATTTCTAATTAGCCTGAAGTCCTTAAACCAAATAAAATACTTCATAACAAAAGTGATGGAAGGCTTGGACATCTGAAATATTACATATCTTAAAATTAATGTCTACCTAGCTAAGCAAGTATCTCCAATAGACCTTTAACTACTACAGTAAAATCTTTCTCAACAAGGAGAAATTAACTCTTCTGAAACCATCCAGCACCTATGACGTGAAATGTGTCATGAACTGTTCTTTGCTGAAATACCCCACGAACAGTCCCTGCCTACCTTCTGAAGTATTCCTTAGAAAGGTGTATTAGCATATTTGAATGCTATCCAGCACTGAACTGGGGCTCGATTGCTGAAGAGATACCAGTGACAAGAGGAGAACTGAACCCTGTCTCAGTGCCCAGCTTAAACCATTTGATACAGAGGATCTCTCCTAGCTGGTTCCAGCAAGTTAAACCACGTCTTATGATCCCATCTGAGATATGCTATGGGCCTATTTAGGCCAAGGAGGTTATGCAAACAACTGAGAGACAAGTAGGATATCAGTGCCACTGGCAAGAGCTCCTAGAAGAAGAAAGGTGAAGGAAGATAATAGTTTTTCTAGCCTTAAGTCACCTAGTCACATTCTGGTGCTCCCCAGTCCCTAGACTTGAGCATTACATTATCAGAAGAAAAGGCTTAGAACTGACAGTGCAAAGACTTGCAAGGCCTGGCAACAACCAGTCTGAACATCCAACCACAGATGGATGTGATCCTGGAGATCCTTCAACACTCCAGTTAAGGAGCCGGGCTTGAGTATGTGCTTGGCACGAAGTGCAGAAATCAAAGCCAATATCCTCATTGGGCAGCAACAAATAGAAAACAGCTAGCCTGTACTTCCCAGACTTGGGCACATCCTTGGAGAACCAAGTTGATCAGAACATCTGAGTGACAGCATAAAGATAAAAATGTGTCAATGAAAAATAAAAATGCAGTATTTCATGGCAGCCAGGTATATTACCAGTAGGGCATGAAAAGCTGTATGCCTGCCCACCCTGATTAGGTGGAGGAAAGGAGGACATGCCAGTAATACCTCAGCATGTATCCGTACGGATAATCTCACTGAGCAAAGAGTGTGACAGGCTCCAGCTCTGAGCGCTTGGGACTCCAGGCCACATGGAATGTGAATGCATATGTGGACCACCACATGAAGAAAGGAAGTATGGGTTATAGACACATGAGAGTAAAATCAAAGACATTGAGAGCAGAGAAGAGGAATGAGAAGCCGTGACAGAACAGAGCTTCTCTGGGGAGAAAGGAGACTTAATATTCTTACAGAATCAAGAGAGGTTGGAGAACTCCAAAAAAGGATTTTCCTGCACGAATGGTGGGAAAAAAAACCAAAGTAGCAAGGGGCAATAAAGGAAATAAAAAACAACAAAGAATGAACAATGTTTCTCTCAATGAAGGTAGCAAGAAAATGGATGCTACTAAAAGCAGCAACAAGATGATACAGAGGACAAAAATCTAAATGTGATGTAAAATAAAGAGAACCTGCACTGAGAAAGGCAGAAACATCCACAATATATGATTTGCATCCAGAACAGCAATTTCAGGACTTAAGTGTATAGCATGTATTATCCTACTATAAAAATGAACAACAGCCCTATAAAAAGATTTGGTGAGGATGTATTTTACTATCTTCAAACAGCAATAAAAAGGAGATTCTAGTAGTCTAGCTAGTCAGCACCTAGGGCATACAAACCTTACCTGACAGAAGTGCTTACAAAGGAGTAGGATGCAATACAGCCCTTGTTCAAATGTCCTTATTAAACAGGCAGTAACTTTTTCTTACATGTACTCTAATTAAAAGAGGGAAAGGAAGGAAAAAATCGGACCTGTGCTCTCAAATCCAAGTATAACTACCTGAAGCAAAATCAGTACCACACTATGGACCTTTTCTTACAAAAAAGCATTTATTTATTCCTTTATTACTGTTTTTGCTAATAGTTGCTTTTTCTTAGTAGTATTTAATTATGTAGCTATCAGGAATTACATTAAATGTAAGTTTCAGAAAAACAAACATCTGTATGATCAGGTATTTAAAGATATTTCTGAAATAAAGCAGATTGTCAAGTGAGAACCTTACTTTGAGAGACTGAGCAGTGTCAGCATCAGTGTCATGGTAAAGAATAACATTATTGGCCATGTCAAAGCTTTCACGCACGCCAAGGTGGTAGAACAGTGATGGTTGCTTGGAAATATCACTCATGTCCACAACTGCAACATCTGAAATGAGAGAAGTGGAAAAGAAGAGAGAATGCTAAAAAAATTATAATCTTAAACCCAATTTTATTCTTACACGGGATTTAAAATAAATCCTGAAATTACACACACACACTGGACAGACAAAGTCAACATTTTCAAATAAGAATAATTTTCTTATGAGAGAAGTAAATTTTACCCTTCATATAAAAGATAAGAGCCACTCATGAAATTATCACAGTGTTACATTAACTGGAAGGCTGAGTTTATCAATCCTGCTTGAGGTTTTGAAATCACAGCATCAGGAATGCCTTGGGTAAAAAAGCAATTTTGCACTTGCTCCCTGACGCCTGACAGCATGAATACCCATAGGTCAGAAGTTTCAAATATTCAGGATGGAACCTCTAAAAATAATAATGTAAATTAGAACAACAGAGAAAACTGTGAGACCAAGTTTATTTTAAGAGGCTGAGGTTTGAAGAATGGGAAATTCCTAAAGAGTAGAAAAAAGAAATTACTCTGAAAATTGACTCTTAAAAGCTACAGACAAGATTTTCAAGATGGGGGGCACAGCAATGAGGGAATTCAATCACAAGTAACCAGAACAAGACTTCCACTGCTCTTTAGTGTCCCAGTCAGAAATGAAAGTCAGAAACACAAGTAAAAACATTTACTTCTGTGCAAGATGAGCTATACAGAGAGCTAAAGAGAAATATCCCATTTTATTCAGAACAGCTGAGATATAGACAAAAGATTCTGAGTTCACCATTTTGTCCTCATGTAGACCTAAACAGCAATGCAGGAAGAAGGGGTAACTGGAGAGAGGCCAAACACTTTATGCTGAGTTTCTATTTCTTGATCCTTATATTCTATATATTCCTAAGAAAATTTTGCTTTAAAGCTTTTTAGAGGTCTCTATCTACATGTCTGTCTGCTTTCACCACTTTGGGATAGATGGATGAATTGAAATCCAAAGCATTCATAAGAACAGAGCCTTGGCATTGAAACCACAGGAGAGTCTGAGGTTCAAAACAGATTCCAGAGACTCAGTGCAGCTGGACACTAAATTCTACATCTCAGAAGGGGTAACAGACAGTGCCTGGTACATACAGGGAAAGACAGAAGGGTGAGCTACCAGTAAACAAGAAATCTAAAAGCAGGTCTGGTGGCTGAGACCCAAATGCAGCAGCCAGTTAACCTTGGTTGCACCAAGGTTACACATCACAAGAATCAATGCTCCATACTTAGTACACAGTTTCTTGGAAAAACCTGCAATGAATATATGCTCCTGTACAATTCCATCAGCCTGGAATTCTGACACACCACACAGAGGTCAGCCAGTCCCTTGGATTACTATGAGACTCCTGTTAAAGCACAGGGAACATTTTGAGTCTGAAGACCAGCTTTAAGACCAAAATATCATTGTCAAGGAGCAAAACCAAACAAACATAAAAAAAACCCCAAACCCCAAAATATCCCAAACCCCAATAAAACACACAAAAAAATCCAAATGCACCTCCCTCCCCCACCAAAGAAACAAAACCCCAGCACAAAGTCATGGCATAAGAAAATCCCCTTATTCATATAAAACTCAAATCCTGCACCATCTACAGATGATATTTCCAGTTACAATGTTTAGCCAGCTGTCTGCAGCATGGATAAAATTCTTAGTGTATTGCACACTGTAGTGTTATGTAAACTGAGAGAGCTTGAAGAAGTAAATCCCAGCTCCATAAACTCAACAGAATCTAGATTACCCCGATATTGCAAAATCCTTTTGGAAAACATAAATTATCCATAGAACAAATTAAGGAGAAAACTAACAAGCAGACTGAGAATCAAACACCATCTAGGGAGAAAAAATTAGGAGCTTGGATGGTTTTTAGTGCTTGCATAAGAGTGTTTTTGGGGAATCAGAGTACTGTGAAATCAAAATCATCATCCTGGTAAGAGAATTCAGATAATGCAGTCTTATAGTGTACAGTTACTGCATTTTACAATACAATGTGAGCAATGACTTGTAACAGAGTTCATTGAAACAAGGCTATACACAGCTCATTGCCACATCTGGTCTACAACTGAATTTGTCTTCTGTTGATTGCTGCTCCATAGCAATGTAAGTGGTATCAAAACCACACAAAATGGACATAAGAACAGAAGCACCTCCATTTAAAAGGACAGTTATTCATTCCTTAGGTATCAATTCACACATGATGACAAGATTTATGAGAACAGGTTTTCCTTGCTTATTCACACTGCACAAACACAGGCATGAATAAGATAAAACAAAATGAAGAGTAGCAGAGATGAAGATGTACCACAAAAATATGCACGCAAGTTCAAAAAAAGCCCCAGGAAGATAACTGAGCAGATTCAGTTTGAGCACAGGAGTCAAGGAATGACACAGAAGCAAATGACAGTGGACAGAGGCAGAGCACTCAAAGTGCTCCTGGATGTGGGCTAGAGCAGAGATGAGAAGCTGCATTCCTTTGGAGCTTGCCAAGCCCTCCTCCAGGAGTAACAACAGCAGGCTTGGAGCAGGGAGGAAAAAGATCTACTTACAAAGCAGCTTTACTAATGTGCTAGTGAAATGCAGCACGAGCACCAAAGGCCCATGAAATTAATGCAAATTTGGGTGGAGAAAATATGACCAACAGTAAACACAAAAGCAGTAGATCCCTGAGATGTGCCCAGTGCATGGAGTGCTGAGAGTGCAGAGCTCAGTGTCACTTATGGCTGGGTCTAAGCACACCCTCCAGAACTATTTTCAGGAGTACATCTCTCTTCTTGGAGTAAGGCAGTTTTGTGAGTCAAGTAAAGAACAAAGCTAGTATGTGGCACCACAAATACTTCTGTTTCAGTTATCTTATATTTTTCTCATGATTTACACTAAAATTCTTCATTTACAGGTCTTTAAAAACAAGACATGGGGCTCTGCACTTCAACCATGCATTTAGAATGGCTGATAAGAGAGATAAGAATTTCCTTCCACTTCCAAAAACACATTAGAAGAAATAACTTCAAAACTAGTATGTGCTTTGCAAATCTTGATTTATGAATAGAAACATAATTCAATCAGAGTTCATTCTCAACTCCCATCCTCCATAAAAAAAGAGCCTGGTCAGCCAAATGTACTTCTGGACTTCCCTTGACAAATTTAGGTCCAACCTCCATTACAGATAGGGGTGAAGCAAAATCCAATGGCAATTTTTATCAATTCTTACCACGCACGAGAAATGTTATGTGATAATGAAATATTTCACACAGGTCTAAACAACCAGTGGAGATGGTTTCCTATGTTCCGAAGGAAAGAGAGCAGGGGAAAGTACAGCCCCTCTGGAAAGACAGAAGGCTTCCAAGCAAAAGTCTGTACAGTGCATCCACCAGATGCAGTGGAGGCGTGGGGATGTGCTTAATGTTGCATATGACCAATTTTGAATGATTCTGGAACAGAACATTTAAACTCATGGCCTCTTTTCTGCAGTAGCAACTCGTGTTCAGAAGAGCATACCATAAAAACATGTTCTCCCTCATTTCTTCTTAAGCATAGCATATGTTTTCAACTCTTTTTGTTCTCTAGTAGTTGCCCGTGAAACTATTTTCATCCTGAAAATAGTTCATTTTTGTCAGGAACCCAAAAACTGATCTCAATTTATTATGTGACTGTAGTTCATTTGTCTAGGCTTTTGTTTCCACTGTAAAATGATTATGGTATGTGTGTATTTGTAGTGCAATAAGGTAATTCAGCACTATTGCTTATACAGTCTTGATTAGGTCTCTGCATTGTTGCAGCAGATGGCACATAACTAATTTCATATACTACAGTTTACATATCTTGTACTACAGTATACATATTTTAACACTAGTGTGTCTTACGAGAGCAGACAGAGAAGAGACAAATAATTGTGACAACTGAAATGAAGATTAGAGATCATTAACTGTGGTAAAATAGGAGACCATGAAACTAATAAATAAATCAACATGAAAAATACTATTATACAGGTTAAGATCAGAGGACTTATTTCTCTATCTGAAATGCACCTGAAGACACCATATAATGTAATGATCTAAATAAATCACAAGTCTTCACATAGCTTTTTTATGGTTTACGGCATTGTTAGCAAAACCAAAAGGACAACTTTGGCATCAGCTTTAGGGATCTGTAAATTAAAAAGTAATAAACAGAAGAAAATGAAGAAATAGCCTCCAATATGCTGACAGTTAAATAGAATCTAGGAGACCTAATAAGAAAAAGGTCAAAAAAAGTCTGCACTGCTTTCAACTTCTAAGACCCACCTCCATCCAGCCTTATTCATGTGCAGAGCAAGAACCTTACTCCATTATTTTGGATTAATTATTTTTCGGCATTTGGAACTTTTTTATACATAACAGATTTCAAAAACACTCCCAAACCTAATGTGATAATAGAAATCTTATTGGAGGAAAATGCAGAACTCAGCCCTTTGCTATTCACTAGCACCCTGCAAATTATGAACTTTTACATTAGTATAGCTTCAGTTGACTGGCTATTTGCATGATAGTCAGTAAGTAAAAAAATATACCATTCCTTGAAAACCACTGAAGAAAACTGTCAAAATTCTTCAGAAGAAGAACAATACTCCTAAAGAAAAAGAAATAAAAATCATGAATTCAGGATACATAATTATTTTGGTTTCTGCACAGCCCTTTAAAGAAGATAATACCAAAGTTTCTACAGGGAAACAATTATGGAAAAACTCAACGTATTTGAAAACCAGGAACCCTTTGCAGCTTTCACTTAAGCTGAAATAAAAGGCACACCACTGTCAACTTTAACATACCCCATAATCCCAGAAACTGGGAAGCTCAGGATAATAAAGCACATTTGTAGCAACTACCAACAGAACTGTTGAGGTGATTTTTCAGCACAGTTTGTTAAATCAGCAAACTGTCAGTGCCCTCCACTAGATCCTAGGCATAAGCCAATGTTAGTGTAAAAATACTGTTAACATTATGATGATATTATGGCTCTCATAATGAATCAAGTTTCATTTAAATCTTACTGCTTTATAATCATGGTATAATGTAAAAATCTGCTTACTTTTCTCTGAAAAAATATTGTTCCAATTATAATCTAAAGCACCAAATTAAACCCAGATATTGCCTTAGAAGCTGAAAGACCCAGGAGACAAAGATAAGGCTCTTCTTTTAAATTTAGCAGTTTATAGTACTTCAATTCAACCTTTTCAAGTTTGCAATATTATAGCATTAACTTTGCTAACATCACTGATTTGCTATAGGGCTGGAATTGGTAATAAAAATAAAAAACAACTAATCAGTAATGATTTGTCCTGCAATATAGATTTGTATATGTTATAATCACATTAAACAGCATTTTAAGAACAACTTCATATATTTCAGACTACACTTATCTTCTTGTAGATTAAAACCAAGTGCTGCACTTCTGTATAAATACTAAAATTAAAATTAACTGTAATAGTTCAGAAATTGCTTACAAAGCACTTTTAAGAAGAAGACTGTTTTATAAGCTGGAACTTTTACAAAAGAGTCCTGGAGTGGCTGGAGCCTTGACTGCAAATTCCAGCCTACTGCCTACCTCAGAAAAGGAAACACAAGCATGCACACTGGATGTCTGAAATTTTTTGATGCACAGAGGGCACTTCCTCTGGAAAGAGTGTTTAGTTGACAGGCAAAAGGAAGTGATTCAAAGGACAGGAAAAATAAGAATTAAATTAGATATGAATCCTCATATTAGTGTGGGAAAGAAGATTTCTTTCTGTTCACACATAGTAAGCACTGAATAAAAAGTGACATTATCAGGTTTTACTAATGACACCAATCACAAATTGGAGAAAGAAGAAAACTTTAATACTGGCTGAATAATTTTTAATTAACTATTTTAAAATCATTGTTATCTTGAGAAGATAACACAGAGATTTCCAATTCTAGTACATTATCCATATACACACTCTGACTAAAACAAAGCAAAATCTAAACTTAGTTATATCCTACTTTTGACAGCTCTAATGGACTTGTTAAGTGTTTTAGGAATTCTGAAAACCTCCGCATCAAGTGGCAAAAATTCTGAAAGGTGCTTTTCCATGGTTTGTCTGTTTGCTCAGGAAAACAAAAGAACTGTTGTAAAGTGTTAATTTCAGACTTGTGCTGTTTTATAAAAACAAAGCAACACCTCTAATCTTTGTTCTCAGACTGAGCTTGTAATTTGCTTTTTACTTAGTTGTGGCATTACATCTGCCACAGGTTTTATGTTATAAAGTTATTTACTAAAGAGAAAGGGCACTGCACTCCAAAATGTGTCACTTCTCCTCCCACCAAGCAAAATGGAAGGCAACCACATAGTGCCTAACAATTAAAAAAGCCAGCATTCTCAGAACCACAAACACAGGGGTAAAGTCAGACCTCTCTTTTGCATTTCCTCCTTTCTATGTGTCAAATCTTGCTCTGGAAAGCAGTTTCACATCCTTCCCCGTGAAACTGCTCTGCCCAGGGAATGTGAATGCAGTGAATGCTGAAGATGAACTATGTATCAGCTGAGCAGCACCACCATTCTTGACTAAGGAAAGTTTGCTGTTAAGTAACTTCCCTGAAAGGACCAGGCAAATCCTGAGCTCTGCTATTACTAGGAAACAAAAAAAAAAACTTTTAATTTTTCAGATGAGCCTTTCCAGCACCCAAAAGCATTACTAACTGTAGCAATTCAAATGATTGCTTTGCTTCACTTAACACACAACACATCAACACTGGCAACATCCCACCTCCAGAGACAATTCTGGGAACAGCTGTGTTAAGCAAAGTGGGCCAGCTGGTCTTTGTGTGGAAAGCAGACACATCCATGTAAAGGAGGAGGAAGAGGAGGAGGAGGAGGAACAGCTGACAACTGAATGTGTTTCTAACCATAGCATTTGGGTGATGTTAGAAAATCTTTTCATGTGGCCCAGCAAGGCAGCCTCTCCTTCCTACGCACATGAAAAGTTTGGAACACTCAAACTCAATCCTCTCAGCTCCCGGCACAAAGAGCTGAAATAATGCAGGTTTCAAACTACCAGAATGGTTAAAACTTACCAAGAAAGGCTGTAGTGCTTACAGACTGATTACAGTCTGAAAGTGAAGGTAAGAAAGCTGGTACACTTATTTTTCACGTATAGATAACAGAAGTGCTTCATACAGCTCCCAGTGAAAGCCCTGGGAGAACGCCCTGCAGCCTGAAATGGCACAGGAATGAGCAGTTTTTGGACAGCCATGCTGCAGGTGATGAAATGTGAAGTGCAAAGAAGCAGACAACAGAATAATCTAGTGTATCAAAAACAGGCGCATGTAGCTGGAGTGAAACTAGTGATGAATGCAACCAGCACAGCACCATGTACACAGAGCCTGACAGCATTTTAATGTAGGTAAAGAACACAAAACCTGTATTTATTTTAAATATTTAGTTGAATCATAACTAGAGCGAAATTTCTTGTTGTTGTGATTAGTTCTCACCTGTAATCTCTTGTCCTTTTGATTGCAAATACTAGCTTTGGCAACATTTGGAAATTTTATTCTTAGGCTATCTTATCAACGTACGACATTGTAATATTCACTGGCAATTCCTATCCAGCAAAATCAACCCTCAGATGATACTGTGAAAATCAGACAACCATCCAAAACAACAGAGCAGACAAGACTGAGGGGCCAATGCTCATCTCTGGCTTTTGTAATTCTGTACAAAATCCCCCTTTCATACAAACAACTCCACAATAGGGTTACATTCAGAGCTGAACATTACAGCCAGTAATCATGTTAGTGCTGTGGTGTTACTTTACAGATACTGCATCTTTCATCTGTCCCCTGGTACATGGAACACACACTAAAAATAGAATTGGAACATATTTTTCATGCTTCAGTGGCATTTATTGCAATTCAGGAGAAACTAGTGTCTAAAATGACTCATTTTTCTAAACTACAACAAAGTATTTGTGCCATATTTATAATTAATACATATTCCTTAATATCTAAATGTCTGTTCCAAAAATTACATCACCCAAGAAACTGCAGTTTAGTTGAGAGAAACAGAACAAATTACAGCAGGTGAGCAACACTGCCAGTTCTAGGTGTTAATCTGTAACCTGAGTTCTCATTTATTTTTATGTTTTGGGGTTTTCTAATTCATTAGATACATCATCTGAAGCTTTTCAATTCTTTGCCCTGAAATTGCATATTATTTTGTTAAATGAAAACAAGGACTCTTCCAAAAACCTTTGACAGCAAAAGTTTTAAGAAACATTTTAGATACTTCTTAAATACAATTAAATTCACAGAAAAACTATGTTTCAAACAGGGCAAGCCACTGTATTAAAACAACAGGGCAATTCTACTGATCTAGAAAAGCAAAAAATGTGCCAATAGAATGCCTATGCTTATTATTTTTTACCTGATCTTCAGGGAGAGTCTTTCAGACTCTGCCAAATCAGAATACAACCACCACCCACAAGAAGTGGGTGGCACGGGAAGAAAAGCAATGCAGTTAATGTAATACAGAGGGCATCCAAGCTCAGAATGTGTTTTTAATGCTTTGCCCAAGTATGAAGAAGAAAAATATTGTATGATTGGAAGCACCTGAAAATAACCTTTCTCATAAGATAGCATAATTTATGAAATTTTTTTGTCTTTTTTATTTTTTTACAGTTGGCAGTTTGGGAAAAAAGGAAAAAAAGAACTAATCCCTAAAGAACTCCTCTTGAAATACCGAACTGCAGAAGTTAGGAAATATATAATTCACTGTAAACAGTGCATGCCTAGGCTTAGAAATTGCTTAATATTTTCCATGACAAAGCTTTGTTTCAGTCCTTTCTAACTTTGCCAGTCTTTGCTTCAGGTTGTTGGGGTTTGTTTGTTTCTTTTTTCTTTTTAAGAGATTGAATTAAAACCAACTCAAGTCATTTTGAGACTGCATTGGAACCTATTTTTCTGGCCATTGTTAAACATCCTCTCATGTCAAATTAAGAAGACTTACTGCTTTCAAGCACCAAACCAGAATTTGTCAGATGGGTAAGGCTGCCTGGAAAGAACTCCTCTTAGCCTCATGAAATGCTGCTCATTCCAAAGCGAAGTTATCAGCAGTGAGCTGGTCAGAGTCACAAGGAGATGTTTGGTCTCAGATGAGCTTGCTGTCACTGCCTTCATTGTCAACACAAAGAGAGGAAAAGCACTTCTGGAGCCCCATTCCCCTGATCTGTCAGAAGCCAACTTCAGGAGATGAACTGCAGCCCAGTTTCCCTCCACTGCCTATGAGGGGAGTCCAAGCAACTGCAGAGACCCACACTGGAGGTGTTCAGTGCCTCGATGCCCCTTCCACAGAGCCTCACAGCTCTGCTTTCAAGTCTTTCATTAACCACTAAGGCATTCCAGTCAAAAATTATATCATCTCAGCAGATGTTTCCCTGGACACGTCCCCACCAGTTAACCAACGAAATGGCCACTGGAGAAGGACTATAGATCTTTCTCAGTAGTACTTTACTCACATTCTCTCTGCCTGTGAGAGAGGAAGGACTGCCACAATTCAAACCCTCACCTAAGATTTGCAGGGATCTCTCAAACACCTAACTCTTAGCTTGAGTTTTCCATAAATTGGGAGTTCAATTGTGAGTCCCAGTTTACAATGTTGTTTGTTTTGGCACTCAATATTATACAACTGTGGGGATGACTGTTCTTTAAGAGGTGTTTGTGCATGTACTATCTCAGCCCAGGGTCTTATCTCTTACTCATCTAACCTGACTGTTCACTTACATTGAAGCATTGACTATAACCTCCCAGTCTATGGATGAAGTATATACATGAGTTACATTTTCAGCAAAAATATCTTCAAGCCAAATATAAGCATTGCATTTCCCTGCAAGACAAAGTCATTCATATAAAAGCTAGCAATAGACTTAACCTACTATTTTATTTTTTTTTCCTTTCATACCATAGCTTGTGAGGTCCCAGGAACAACACAACCTCAAGTCTGAGGGTCACGGTAATGTGAGAGGTTGAAGTCAAAAAGATCAAGTCTACACACACTGTCTCTGGAAACTCACACAGCACAGACCCCTTTACACAGCCTCCCTTCCTTGAGGAAGGATTGTAAAAATTTACCCGTTCTGGAACCACAGTCACAGATCTTTATTTACCAACCACAATCTTATCAGAGGGATCCTGCCAAGAAGATATACACATTGGTAAGAAAGGAATTATAAATGTTGTGACATGCACAAGAGATCAATATTTATACCATTTCTTTGTAAAATTACACTGTTCAATCTCCCAGGTTAGGAACTGAGAGAGATCTTACTGCTTGCATCTTAGCCTTTTCAGGGGTTTCATGGCTCAGGTAGATGAATACTTATGGCTGCATGCAACTCCTACCTCTTTCACATGATCCACTGTCTCTGAGTCTCATTGTTCTGTTCTCCCCTTATCCCTCAACCTATATTTAACTTGGCAATTTCTGGCTAACCCAGTGCTAGCACAGTAGCAGACAGAAGCTCTGCCATTGTAGCCAATCAGTCCTGTGACTGGTATCAGCTACCAGCTTCACACCATCGTCCTGGAAAAGTACTTGAAGAAACTGTTAAACTTTACAACAATTGAAAGAAATAATGGTTAAAAACTTAATTTCAGGACAACTCAAGTTTTACATATCGCACAACAAAAGACATTTGCATCTGTAACTAAAAAATGCAAGTCTGTAAATACTGAAAAAGACTCTAGGCTGAGATGGTACACACCTCTTATAATCATCTGCACTGAATTATAATCATATTTCATGAGTGCCAAAATGAAGTACTTACATACAAAATTACTGTTATTTAAACCTGTAAACATGCACCCGCCACTAATAAAATGGGAAAAAAAGACAAAGCAATTTGCTATTTCAGGTTGACATTAATCACTCGACCATGTACAGTGTAAAAAGCAAAAACTATTAATCACTCCAAGTTTCAGCATAAACAGTCCTTCCTTTATATATACTGTGAAATACTCTATAGCAGACTGATAGAGAGATAGGTAGTAATACTGGCTATCTAATTATTGTTAAAATACACTGAAGAATCTTAACATTCTAATAAACTTTTTTAAACACAGCTGTGCTGGTTTTGGCTGAGATAGAATAATTTTTTTTTTAATTGCCATTTTAAACCCTATAGTCTGGTCCAAAGGGAGCAGGGGTGCAGATTATAATAGACACACCTTTACACGGCTGCAACCACAATTTGAGTAGCACATCATAAAAACTGCTTATAGCAGGAACCACTGGAGGAGAAGCTTTACAAGAAGCAGTGCAAATGCAGCAGTGACCCAACCTGAGCTGGTCTTGGTGCCAAATAACACAACACAAGCAGCTTTTGCCTTACATTAAACTGTCCTTTTCTCAACCCACAAGTTGTTTCACTTTCACTCTTCCAGTTCTCTCTCCAAGCCTGCTGTGAGGGAGTGAGTGAGTGTGTGGTGTGTAGCTGCCTGCTGGGATTACCCCATGAGAACAGCTCACAGCAGACCAGTGACTGTGGGGTACGTGGGGAACAGAGCAGCCCCCACGAGCCTCAGTGGCTGCTGAGTTCAGCAAAGACACCATGACACAGGCTGACAACATTGCAGGAATAAACAGGGCTTTATCATGGCTTAAGCAGCTGAATGCTTGCCTGTGAAACTGCATTCCATTCCTGCTTCTTCCTACCCCACAGCTGCTGTGCGATGCTAGCCTCGTCACAGAAACTGGGATTTCAGAGATGGGCTTGTTGACCATGCAGTTATTAAGATTCTGAGTTTCAGAAGGAAAAAAATACCACACTGAAATAGAAACAGTGACTTTGAAAAACAGAGCCCTCATTTTAAAGGTACTTTGTAACAAACCAAATGCCTTCAGAGAGAACAACATTTCCAATATTTTACCTGAGCAATTCACTTCTATCATCCTATTGTACTTTGGTATGAGTTAGAACTTGAATAGTTCTGATTCAGTATCTGCAGTCTTCCACCTGCAAAACAGCTGAACATCTACAGAACAATGAGTATGCCTGATTCATATCTCAAAAAGACAGGTATTTCCATTTTTCATTCAACCTGTATACACAAATGAATTGTAAAGAAGTAGCATTTTAAACTTCTCAAAGAATATTTAAATTATCCACATTTGTCTCCTTTTTTTTTTATTCACAGATGTTAGACAAATAAAGATTGCAGAAGCGGCTCATTTCTTGCTTTAAATCTATGTATCCAGAACACTTGAAAAAACACTTATCTGTCACAGATGATCTGAAGTTACCTGTTCAATAATTTTTTCTGTATATATACTCTCAGTATATTAGAAATTTTTATATAGATGCTAGACAGACATAATGAATAACTGTCTCACATCATACATAGTTTTCACTATGTCGAGTCACTAAGAATAACAGAATTTCCTAATTTTTTTCCACAAGTCAAAGAACCTACTAATTCTACAGGACTTTTTTTCTGCCCTATTTAGTATCAGAGAAGAAAAGAAACAGCAGAGTAAATTAAAAGCAGGCAGTTCACACTTGCCTGCTGCACTAGCAGTGTGCCAAGGCTCACACGAGGCCATTTCCACTGCAGTGCACTAGAGTGGAGCCAGTCGGTTGAGAGTACGCAGAAAAAACACCCCAAGCCTGAACCTAATTTGAACCCTGCCTGTAATTGGAGGGGGGGTGGGTGTGTGGAATGAGAAAGGTGAAACTTTATTTAACTTCTCCTGCACTTCCTACACTGGGTCATCAAAGGCAATCAAAGGGAATGAAGGACAGAATAAAAAAAGGTTATATAACTGGATAACCTGGCCTAAGAGAAATTAAAGAGAGTATGAAATTCAACAAGGAACATTGTCCCTTTCTTCCCAGCTGCAGTCAAATCAATTTTTAGGCCAAGGAGGTCAGATAAGCTTCGACCTTTTAGACATTTATCCAAACTAAACCATTTGAGAATCACACATCATTTAATGTTGAATATCTTGGCTGGGAAACATAAAAAACCTGCTAAATCTGCACATCTCCCACAGGTCTCCCACCGGCCAACAACATATACAAAAAAAATTGGAGAAATAAAATTATGCTGATCTTTATCTTCTTATTAAAGAAATATAATAAGAAGAAAAGTAATCAAAATATAAGGAACTAAAATAGAAAAAATATTTCAGTACACTAAAGCTCATAAGTCTGGGTTAAACTAAGACCTTACTCCTTTCTTTATTTAAAAATATAGCATATAAAAAAAGTGAGACTTCCTTAGTCTGAATCTTATTTTTTCCCAAATATGTTTCTTAAAAACAAATATCAAGAGACATCTCCATCATCAGCACTGGGAATTTTTATGTACCAAACTGAGGTATCTCACCTCATAACTATATTACAGATTTCCTCTTTATGTTGATGGACTCCCATACTGTCATTTAGGACTCACATAAAGCACAGTAAGTTATGAACAGAAAAAAAGTTAATTGAGGAAAGGCAGTATCATTAAAGTGCAAATGCAGATAAAGTTTACATAAAGCATCATCTGTGAGCCAAGAGACTTGCACTCACATACAGAGTCCTTGATATAATACTCTGGATGCTGGGCAGATGTGGATTCACTCTGCTATTTTTATCTTTCCTGTAAACAGTACAAGCTTTACATGCCAGTCTAAAAGACTGCATGTGCTACTGAAAAAATCCTTACGTACCACTCAATGCTGTAATTTAAAAAATTGAAAGCTTCTACTAAAAAATGAGAGAAATCAATTTCAAGACACTATGTAGAGATCAATAAAATCTAGAATTTTAGTAGAAGCTGGTCTTTCTAGAGTCATACCCATTATCTACTTAGTCTTTAACTATTCTATAAATACAGCACACTTCCAACATGTAGACAGAGAACACTAAGCATGAACACAGAGGGCTTGTTATCACAGGGGAACCTATTCCCTAAGATGTCTATAGAGTCAGAAGAATATTAGTACTTCCAAATGGTGATTCAGATAAAATGAATCACGTGAAATGGTAATTTTACAACAAACCTCTAAATGTGGTCTCCAGCATTTAGCAAGATGTGTCACTTCAAAAATATGGAATGGTTTAGGTTGGAAGAGACCTTAAAGGTCATCTAGTTTCAACCCCTTTGACATGGGCAGAGACACCTTCTACTAGTCCAGCTCCCCTAAGGCCTGTCCAACCTGGCCCTGAACACTTCCAGGGATGGGGCACCCACAACTTCTCTGGGCAGCCTGTGCCAGAGTCTTGCCACCCTCAGAGTAAAGAACTTCTTCCTTGTATCAAATCTAAACCTGCCCCATTTTAGTTTAAAGTCATTCCCTCTTGGCCTATCTACAAGCCTTTGTGAAATGTCCCTCTTCCAGCTCTCTTGTAGCCCTCTTTAGGTACTGCAAGGTGCTACAAGGTCTCACCAGAGCCTTCTCTTCTCCAAGCTAAACAGCTCCAACCCTCTCAGTCTGTCTTCCTGGGAGAAGTGCTCTGATCATCTTCACAGCCTCCTCTGGGCTCACTTCAACAGGTCCACATCCCTCCTGTGCTGGGGCCCCCAGAGCTGCAGGGATTCTCATCACAGCAGAGGGAGAGAATCCCTTCCCTCGCCCTGCTGGCCACACTACCTTGGATGCAGCCCAGGGTGCAGTTGGCTCTCTGGGGTGCTGGGCCATGTCAAGTTTCTCATCTACCAACATCCCCAGGCTAATCTGTACCTTGTCATGGTAAGAGGATGCAAGAAAGTTTAGATTTAAGATGCTAAATTCTGAATATTTATCTTTAAAATTGTCCGAAATACCCAAACTTACAGAAATGAACGTGCTAGTTTTAGAATTTGTATTACACCATCACAGAGGCACTACTGCAAAACTAGGAATCTGAAGAGGCATTAAAAGGTAAAAAAATAACAAAAAATAATCAAGCATTCTTTTTTGACTTGATCACAAGCCAGAAAATCAAGGCAATTTCTGGTTTTCCCAAAATAATATGAAGACTTATCTAGTTTTGTTATTACAATAAGCAAAAAGCTAAGTTTATCAGTTCCACAACTTAATTATCATGAAATCAAGAAATCCATTTCAACCATTTTCAGACTTCATTCTCATTTGAATACTTTCTCCAGCTGACAACAACCCATAACTTGTCAGTTATCTTAAGCCCCATAAACAGCAGTAGTAAAAACAAGCACAGTGCCTGGCTTTGAGCTTGGTAATCATGTCCTCTTTTCAAACTGGGTTTAAAAAGACTGAAGCATACCAAACAACCATTGGCAAAGAAAATATCTGAAACAAGTATCTCAGTTCCAGAGAAGGCAGAGCTGATGCTGATAAAAGCTGACAGTCACTGTGTGAAACAAGACTGTGCACACAGATGCTCTGCTAAATAAGGCAGCCCAGTATCAAACAGTAACACCATTGTAAACATTAGCTTTTCTCCTGCAAATTTTTATTATCTACTAAGATTAGCACAACAGTGATGACTGGTCTAACACTGTTAGAAAGCAACACATAGACAGAATACAGCCTTGTACTGTTTTCATTTACCAGTTCCCAATCCCAGTTTCACCTTGCAACTCTCTAAGCAAAGGCAAAACTAACAACAAATGTCTCTCTCAACACTCAAATTAGCAGAAAGAAATTTCTTTCTTCAGCTTCTGTGAGTGAAAGGCAGTAACAGCAGAGTTAATGCAGCTAATTTTCAGCTGAGTGAAATTGTTATGGGCATATATTTTTCTGCAATAGAAAAAATCTGCAGCTTTTCTGTGACTAAGGCAAAGACCCTTGATTCAGCACAATTTCTTGTGGCTGATCTAGCTACTAAATAGTTGTAAAAAATTTAAAGGGAAGGAGGGAGAAAGGACAGCAATCAAGTGGCAAATAATTCCCTACCCCAAGTTTAAAAAAGTAACTTCCCTGTTATTTTCCCCACAATCAGTTTCATAGAATGTACCACAGGTTTTGACTTGCCTGGAGACATCAAAGTACCACTATTCATGGAAAGCAATTTTAGAGAAAGGTCATTATCACGCTGATTTACATGGAAGTTTGTTTGTTTTCCAGAATTAGTGCATTTTTGGCATACACTTCAAAAGCTTTAGAAATCATGTGATAAACACTTTTCAAATTGTTGAGAGGCCCTCAACCACCAGTGGTTGAGCTACAGTTCTGTGCATGAAGGGTTGTTTTACTGAACAGAAAAAAAGCCCACAAAATGCAAAGAATCCAAACACATTTCCCTCCATAACAAGACACAGAATAAAAAAAAAGATCATACTGAAACATGGTTAAAAAAGCACTTAAAGATTATTCTCCTTGTGCTTTGCTTTAAAGAGATATTGAGGACTTTTTAAACATAATTTAAGCATAAGCAGTTATGCTATGTACTAGAATAAACACAGCTGTAAGTTCTGCTGTGATAAACAGTAGTACTTCCCTTACTGCTGGATTTAGCTGTACCATCCCACATCAGCAGAAGGCTAGGGATGTAGTCCTAACAGTGTCATTATTGTCTCATTACATTTCAGATTTTAGCCTGTCATCAGAGCCCACTGCAGTTAAAGAAAGATTATGCTAACCATGGCTGGGATCATATACCTCCAATGTAATAAAAGCTGGGGTACATCTTTTAAAGTCGTGATCCCATTGGGCTTGGCGCTCCAAGACATAACAGCTGTTGAACTACCGACTTAGACAAAACCTTAAATGCTCTGAAGCATTACCAAAGAATATCTGAGAAGTTTCAATTCTACCACCTTGAACACCACAGCAGAATCATTGACCTCATCAGGCTGAGTACTATGAAGGATAAAAAAAGCATGAGTGGTTTCCCATGACATGGCAATCCAGTACTTGTGTCAGAATTCATGTCTCCTCCTTGCAGACCACAGTGATGCAATTTTTGCTCCTGCCATGTTTCTATAACCAGCCCAAACTCCCAGGAAAAGGTGAAGATATTTGCAGCACTTCTGAAAGAGGACAGGTCAGTGAAATTACACTGTGAGACACGTTTGACCCATTGGCTGCCTGTTGAATCCCCCTGACCTCAGCCGACACAGGAGCTACACTGTTTATATCCAGCCTGTGCCAAGGTGCAGGATAAAGCAACAGCTGCAAGGCTCTCTTGGCTCAGCCTCAGGCAGCCCTGTGGCTGTTCAAAGGTAGCCTGAGGCTAAAGCAACTCACAGCCCTCCTGAAGTGCATGGCAACCAGAGCCTACTGTGTACACAGATTTCACCTGCAAGTACAAACTACATTGAGGCCCTCCTAAGAAAGACCCTACATGCATCTCAGCTGTCAGATTCTAGCCACATAACACCCTTGCAGCTGCTCCTCCACGTGCATGGAAGTAGCAGCATGCCGTATCTCCAGAACATAGGTTTGCAGTCAGAGTTTCAATTTGAGGCTTGTGATGTGACAAAAGATACTTGGGCCATTGCATGTGACCTCCACACAGCCCCACAGCCTCCCCCCTTCTGCAGTCCCTGATGACAAGGAGGCTTGTCCCTAGGATTGGAACACCAGGTGAGTATTGCAGGAGGAACTGTCTGAATGCATAATTAATGCACTCCAGAGATGTGGGAGCCAAGATATTCAGGACTGACTTGGGTGCACGTTTGCCTGCATAAGGGTATAAAATGCTGGCAGAGACTGGGCCTGCTGTCTCCTGCTGTTGCAAGCAGCTTCCAGGTGGAGCCTCCTTCCCAGCATGGAAGCCTGCAGCCTGAAGATGGGAAACACTGACTTTTTGACAGTGAGTGAAAAACACTAAGATCTGGTCACATGTGGAGATAAAATCCAAAAGCAGCTACACAGGTGCTTTGTTGCTTTGGAATGAAGCTAAAGATTGTTAACCTGTACTTTTCTAGCCAGACCTGGCTATATTATAAGCCTTTAGACATAAACTGTTGACCAAATCTGAGACTAAGTGGACCTCGCCACACCTAAACTTCTCTGAGTTTAGAAAGTAAGGGCATCTCACTGAAGCTCATAACCGGAGAGACCATGACCCATTGCACTATTATCTGCTTTAACAGATGATAGAGTTATTCACATATTGCATTACAGCAGTATTTAGACATTGAATTAGCAATAAATCAAATAATAATAATGCATATAATCACTGTATCCTACTTCTTGTTCCTGGCCAAGAGCCTTCTCTTGACACAAGTTCATCTTGAGGAAAGCAAAACATCTTGAGTTCTCGACTAGGTTTTGCACAAGTCCTTACCAGTCAGAAGAGCTTTACTTCAAGGCAAACCAGGAACATTACTTACCTTTTAACTAGCATGTGCAAGCACAATTTAACAATTAAAAAAAAGCAATGTATGATTACACTGATAAAAGAAGAGCATGACTGCAGAACATAATATGAGCTACCATATCTACCATAATTTGTCTATTTTATGGAGGGTGGAAATTAAAACAATGTAATTAACCTACATAAGCAAACACTTCCTTTATTTTTGTTTAACCTAATTTTGAGACTGCAGGTCAGTAAGAAAATTATTAAACCTATGAAGAACATGCTACACACAGCAATCACTGCAAAGGAGATGAGTGGCTGGGGGTCACTGAAAGTCAACATGAAATGCAAAAAGGCAGAACCAGAGATCTGCTTGCCAGCATGTCACAGCCAAATGGCACAGTAGATTCCTTCAGAGCAACTTAGGGACTATATGAAAAATATGTTTGCATATAATTCTTAAAAAAAAAAAAAAGGACCTTCAGAATTTGAAGACTGTTATGCATAGCCAGCACAGTTCTTTCCTCCTATCAGAGAAAAAAAAACTGTATCAGAAGAGCATTCACCAATATGAAGAATTCCAGAAAACGCTGCAAGTTTTATTTTAAAAAAATAAATTAAACTATATTAAAAACAAACAACCAAAACCTACTTTAACTGCAGGGTTTTCAAGAGCCATGTGACAATAACTGGTCTTCAGAACTAAGGCACTTCAATAGATGCAGTTGTTCCTCTCTTCAGAATAATCTTACATGTTCAAATTTTTGCAGTAATTTGTAATGGTTGTAATAAGTGTAAAAGCTTCTAAGTCTATTTAGTGAGACTCAGTAAGACTTATAATCACACAGTGAAAAATATTACTTGCAGAGTAAGTTAAAAAAAACCAGAAACACACCATTTGTGTTGCATTTCATGCAGAACATGAGGTTTGAAACCATCTAAGGAAGATGAATCTAAGGTGCATGAATCACAGAATCAATCACAGAACTGATTAACTAGGTTGGAAAAGACCTCTGAGATCATCAATCCAATGTGTCCTGCACTTCATCAAAAGCAGCATGGCTGGCAGGTCAAGGAGGGGATTCTCCCCATCTACTCTGCTTTTGTGAGATCCCACCGGGAGTGCTGCCCCCAGCTCTGGGGTTTCCAGCGTAACAAGGGTGGGCACCTGTTTGAGAGGTTCAAGAGCAGGACTGTGGAGATGATCAGAGGGCTGGAACACCTCTCCCAGGAAGATGGGCTGAGAGGGTTAGGGCTGTTTAGCCTGGAGAAGAAAAAGCTCTGGTGAGACCTTATAGCACCTTGCAGAACCTAAAGGGGGCTTCAAGAGAACTGCAGAGGGACCTTTTACAAAAACCTGTAGTGACAGGGCAAGGGGGAATGGCTTTAGGATGAAAGAGGGCTGACTTAGATTACTGTGAGGATAGCAGACATTGAAACAGATTATGCAGAGAGGTTGTGGATACCCCATCCCTGCAAGTGTCCAAAGCCCATCTGGACAGGGCTTTGAGCATCCTGGTTTAGTGAAAGGTGTCTCTGCCCATGTCAGAGGGGTTGAAACTGAATGATCTTTAAGGTCCCTGCCAACCTAAACTGTTTTATAACAGTATAGACTTGATGGATTGTGTCAGGCTTGTTACTGTCATTTAAAACCGGCCTCACACACTTGGATATAAAAGGACTAAAACACTTGTATTTTAAAGGGTTTTGCTATCAGAATATTTGGTTTGATATCACAATGCAGAGCTTTGCTGGAGACACCTGAAGTCACTCTAGACGTGCAGCACCACACAGAGATAAAAGATCAGGTCCCAACAGCTCTGCTGTTTTACTAAAGCAGCACAATATCCAGCCCAGCCTCTCATCCACCACCTTCCTGTACTGAAGATGGTTGGTTTGCTTCTCTTTGTACTTTTGTATTCTGTGGTGTATACACATCTCTTAAGATTCAAAGCAAATACACCCCTAGCCATTGAGTGACCTGTGTGGGAAAAGAAAGTAAAGATTTTTATTCCCCAGAAAAACAGCAAACCCTGCCAGCTGAAGTAAGCATCAGAGCACCAACCATTAACTCCACCACTGCTCACGGTCACACCCAGGGGCAAAGATAAACTGCAGCAGGAAGGTATGATGAAGTTTTCTTAAAAGTTATTGCCCTCAACTGTCATTCCTGTCAGAGACTGCACTCCCTCCAGCTAAGCTACACCAGTTACCATGCTGTATATTATCCTAACCAGTGACAAGTGTTTCCTGCACCTGGTACACTCAGCCTTCAGGCTGAAGAAGTTGAAGCATCCCTGCCAATTCTGAAGTGGTGACACTGGCCTTCTGAGGGCAGAGCATTTCAGTGCAGGGAGCTGGGGGACAGGCAACAATGATTCCCCCAGCCGGTGCCAGGGCCTGAAAATTAGGATCCAGCAAATGTATTTCCTCCTTCCCCTTTCACAGTGTAACATGAAGAGAAAGAGTTTCAAGGACAAGAAATTAGGCTTAAGAGTGATTCAACTATGGTACAGAAGTAAGGAGGACCCATGTTTCAGTCTCTGGGCTCACTCCCAAGTTTTGGCTCTGGATGAAGACAAGTCTGCAGAGACAAGTATCAGAGCATGCATTTTGGGACTGCCTTATCACACAGGATATTGATTAGAGAAGTTCATATATAGCAAAACAGCAGAAACAGACTTCAAAATATTCCCCTAAACTCACAAATTATCTGACAGTTTCCTGGATTGTTAGAGGAATACTCATTTATCTCACGTCAGCATTTAGCTCTATCTCTCAGTACACCGCTCACTCTCTAGCTTGTCTTCCTTTCAGCTGATTTTCATCCTGCTGACTGTATAATTTCTAAATGCTGTGGTCAAATGGTCAAAGAAATATTCCAAGCCTCAAAACAGATTGCTGTACATCCCTCATGAGGGAAAAGTATGATCAGCTACAGAGACAGGATTTCATAAACCAAAATGAGAACACCCAAAACCTGTATAACCGTACTTTGTACACTCCTTCACTTAACACTGTAGCCAAACCCTATTGCCTGGCACTTCAGGCACTAAGGTATGGTGAAGTTTTGAGCAGACAAGGAAGAGCTACATTTTTTCTATCTAACATCAGCTGTTCCAGAGGTACAGGTCAGACATTTGACTTTGACATCATGTTTGCTTTCTTAGTACATTCAGAACAGAAAGTTCCTTTGCAGCTCTGAATCACTCTACCTGTAACATCACTCTAGCGAAGGCACATTCACCCTTTCACTGTGTCTCTCAAGCTATTTATGAATGCACTACAGTGCCTATAGTTTGATTTTCTTCACGGGATAATTCAAAGAATTCTAAGAATTCTCAGTTAGCTCCTAGGCTCACTGCTCCTAGGGAAAATTGCTTTTATTTCCTGCAAAAAAACTTCACACTACTACCCTGTGCCCAGTTTTAGTTTAAAAATATTACCTTTCTTTCTTCCCACAGATACAGTTGATGTATGCAAGCATTCTTGTTGCCCATCTACTAGGTAGATATCATTGCCCATTTTTGGAAAACATAAATTACTTTGCTGCCAGCTTGTTTCTAGCCCACACTGAGCAAAGAAATCTTATTTTTCTTTTACCAAGTTCTTATTTCATGACTTTTAAGTTTGCTCTCACAAGTGCTGTAGTTCTCCTTTAGCAAAGCAAAACCTGAGAAAGCTGAGTGATTTCTTAAGATCAGGGTCACCCTGCATTATCCGCATGTCTGCAAGATCTCTAAAGGCATAACTCATGCTTCCATTCATGATAATATTTCAAATGATGGGAAGTCAGTAATGACTACACTCAAGGAAAAAAACACATATACTCTGATTATGGAATTTAAGTGGGCTTGCAGCAGTTTTCTCAGTGTTCTACTGAAAAACCATCCACCAGAAAACCTGCCTGCAGACAGGAAAGAGGTTTCTGTTGAAGTTTTTCATTGCACTCTGTCCTTAAAGTTTGCTGATTTTGTCACAAAAGTACTTACAGATTCATGCAAATATAGATTCATACTTTGGAGGGGGTTGACTAATGGTTGAGTAAAGGCTACAATTTCTAGCACAGTCAGGGAAAAAGGCTAATGGATAACATTTTTAACAAAGAGCCATCAATACTACTCAAAATGAGATGGTCATTGGGTCTTTGCTGCTCAGTCATTAAGCATTAGCAGACGGTTAAGGTTCCACTAGTAAACCAAGAGATGGCAACAGGCAAGCATCTTAGAGACCCCACCACTCATTACAAAGCAATAGGAATTGCTTTTCAAGGTTCTGCCCCTCAGCTACAGAAAGTAAATATACACTATAAGAGATATCTTCAGTATGGGAAACACCTATTTAATATCTTACTCAGGCAGCAATAAAACTTCTTTAATTTTTTTTCTTTTTAAAGTAAACACATGGGAACTTCCTAACACAAAGTTCATCATGAGCCATAGGAGTGTTCACATTAAAACTTATTCTTAATGGAGTTCTTCTTAAGAACCGAATAGATGCCAGCAATCCCAGGTATACATTACACAAACTAAGAAGTTGTCCCCATGGCTGATTTCAAATTGTTGCTACTGGAAAGAAATCCACAAAAAGTCTATTTTTAACAGTCTCCTTTGGTACAATTCCAAATTATGGACTATCCAATTAGTTTTTAATTGAAAAAAAATCCTGGATATAAGAGCGTTGAAGGTGTACCCAGTAAAAAGGCACCTTACTATTACAAAGTGGTATTAATCAGTGATAAAATTATCTTGGTCCAACAAGATGACTTGAATCAAAAGTCTGCAAAGTTAGGGCACATTCCTAGAGAAGAGGCATTCAATTCAGAATGCAGTAATTTAAGAAGCCCTTTTAAATATTTGTTTCAGACTCCCAGTACAATGCACAGCAGATGTGTGTCTAATACATTAATAGCACTATTAGTAGAAATAATTTTGTGTTGATGAGTACATTATTCTTACCTTCAGAATGGCTATAAAAGAAATTGCTAGGTTGTGTTTGTGTACTAAGACACACAAAGAATATATTACATACTTGTCAACCTTGCTAGCAGAGGCATTACAAAAACCCCTGGCTGGGGAAAAAAAACTGACAAAAAAGGATGTGAGGTTCCTCAATATTTGGGTGACTTATTGGGATAAAATTGACTCATAATCATATGAGAATTTAAAATAAGACTGAAGTTTTAGGAAATATTCTTTAACACATCTCATAAGCAAAACAAAGTTCTTGTGAAAGATGAACTGTGAAAGATGGACTTAAAGAGCACTTTCCATCTTTGGAGTCTGCGAATTTCCGGCATTTCCTTATGCTGGCTCATACAGATAGGGGAAAAAAAGTATGTCTGCATGCCAGTAAAATGTCCACATACTCACCTTGTTTAGTTTATAACACCTGTTGGCTCAGGGGCTTCCAATGTGTGCTCAAAAAGCTCAAAGTTCTCTGCCATAATGCCAAACCAGCCAGGTGTTTCTGAGCGGAGAAGGGACAGCAGCTTTCTTTCGAACCATTAGACACCTGTCACCAGCTGGAACCTGAACACCGTGGGCAATACCCCCAAGTCTTCCTCAGGGCCCTTGTTCAGAGCAATACAGGATCATTTGTTCACATACAAGCCGGCAGTCTGTTCACATACAAACTGGCAGTTTCACTGTCCAGTCTGGAGTGAGAGCGCTGAACATGAAGCCTCTGGCCAAGCCAGATCAGAGGCTGGCGTGTTTTTGTGCTGTGTCTCGCTCTAAGCTCCCCATCAGGCTGGGAGCTGGGAGAGGCTTCTTAGCAAACCCCCCAGGAGGAGCTCGGCCATTCCTTAAGACTCGGCTGGCACCGCAGGACTCACAGTCCTGCTGCGGCAACGCACCGTGGCGACTCAATGAGCTACTGTAAGAGCCTCAACTTTTTTCTCTCACCTTCTCCTGCTCTCTGTGTTGGACGCACTATATGAGGATCCCTTCGCACCCATCTCCCTGTCGCCCGCCCCTCGCCAAGAGCTCCGCTCCCCCTCTTTTCCAGCACCACCTTCACCAAGCGTTCCCCGTCCCCGCCGGCCGTGTCCCTGCACTGCACGACCGGGGAAGGCGGCACGGGCCAGGCTCCAGCCCCAGCCTCAGCCCCCGCCCCGCCTCAGCCCGGCCCGCTCACCCGCGTCGTAGAAGGCNGCTGCCGGCAGGTGCTCAGGCGGGGCCGCGTCCCATCGCGAACAGCCGGGCAAACCCCCAGCGAGGCGGCTCCCTCCCTCCTCCTGCCGGCCCTTCTGCCCGCGCTTCTCTCCGTTCCTGGGCGGGCGGGCACGGACACTGGACGAGGCGAGTTGAAGGCGACCGGCACGGAGCGGGGCTCAGCTCAGCTGGGCACCGCCCTCCCCGAACGAGGCAGCCCGGGGAGCCCAGCGCGGAGTCCGGCTCCTCCCCGCCGTGCCTTCCCGGGACAATGCTCCCGTCCGCGACCTCAGCAACTCTGAGAGGGAGCGGCGCCGTCGGGGCGATCGCGCCCCGTTTATCACTTGCCTTGCCCGCCCCTCGCCGGGAGCAGCGCCCCCGCGCACCGCCCGCGGCTCCGCTGCCGGGGAGCGAAAGCAGCTGCTGCCCGTTTGTCTTCCCTCTGCTCCATCGCAGCTTCTCCCCTACTGAGTCCCCTATCCAGTTTTTACACGACTCTGACCACACTTAGACTGTGTCAGAAGTTTGGGTAATAGTTCATCCTTAAATTCCTTCTCTTTTCTTAATAATGTCCGATCATGACAAAATCAGCTTCTAGTAACTCTGTGGCAATTCCTGGCTTCTTTGTAAGAACAAAATTATTTTTGATTTTCTAACACATTTTTCTTATTAGCTGCACTGGTGATGGCAGCGTGGGGTTTGGCACTGCTGCTGGTCCAGGCACTGGTGCATGTGCCTGGATAACTTAGTATCTCAGCCTTGTACCTCAGCTGTCAAAAAATACCCTATGGAGACCACAACCAGCTAGCGATCAAGGGAACTGTGGAAAAGCACAGTCCCCCTGCAAATTTGTGTTTGAAGTAAACCTGTCTGGAAGGCTTTTTCATTTTATTTTCCACTCATGGTGACAGATGAGATTTTAAACAAAGAGTGTCACCTTTTACTGCAGTGTGAAGACTGTGGCTATCAGAGACAATGATTCTACTCCATGTTGTAATCATAAAAACAGAGAACTGTTGAGGTTGGAAAAGACCTCTAACATCATTGAGTCCAACTGTTAACCCAGCACCACCATGTTCAGCACTTAACCATATCCCCAAGTGCCACACCCACACCTGAACACCTCCAGGGATGGTGACTCAACCACTACCCTGGACATACTCAGGGTACCCTGGGTACCCTACTACTATTACAATGCCTCACCATCCTTTCAATGAAATAATACAAGATCAACAATCAAAGGCTTACAGCATGGTATTTTCTTCTCTAGGTGTCTGACTGTTTGGGATTATAGAATATGAGAAATGCATAGGCTTAACTTTAATTGTAACTTGCTTACAACTTAGCACGAATAGGCCCTGCACAAAACACTATAGGTGAACTTGAAATGAGCTCCCTTTGTCAGCATGGCTGGCTCAGCAGGGGAGGAAACAGAGAAAGACCCAATACTTTCAGATAAGGGCTGAGACCTTGGTACCCAGTAACACAAAAAAGGGTCCCAAGCTGAAAGATAAGAGCAGTTAATGGCCTGTCCATGTGGACATGGATAAAGAATCCAGTGAGGTGTTGGAAGATCCCCGTGAAGATCTTGTGCACAGACTGTCAGGGTATGAAGGCATGGGGATTTCTTTACTCAGAGTCCCTGTCCAGGGTCACGCAGCTCAAGCTAAAATAAACCAAGTCTGCTTCAAACCCAGGGTCTGATCTCTGTGACACCAGGGATTGTAAATAACAATTGCAGAAGCCAGTATTTCTAAGAAACACTCCAACATGAGGATAGCATAGTGCTGTTCAGTATTCATGTTTGTTTAGTGGCTCATAAGGATTTTAGAGAGAATGTGGATAAATAATTTAACAGGCAAACCTATTTCTCATCTTGGAAAGTTTGGGGCAAATAAACCTTTGGACTTGGTCCACAGGTTGGGGATGTGTATGTGCTTTTTTGACAGAAGCACTAGAATATGAGACTTTGGAGGAATGACATGCCCATTAGAGATGCTCCCCATTCCTGGCAGCTTTCCTCTTTAGGCAAGAGTAAGCTATTGTATGACTCTTAGCCTTGATCCAGTAATGCACTATTACCTGATATAATAGGAGAAAAATCGAAGTCTGCATTTAGAAGATAGTGTGCACATTGAGCCTTCCATCAATAAAAAGCACTAGCACATGAGTTTATGATCCTCCCCAATACCAATCCTACTTTGTACTTTTTGAATTATAAAAAGTTTGGTTGAACAGCTGTTATTAAAAACTGAAAAGTACAGTTCTGTCGAAGTTAAGGGATTATTTACACAGGAAAGCTTTTCTCTTATTCAAGAACACTCTCAGGCTTTTAGCAACTAACATGCAAAAAAAAAAAAAAAACAAATTGCAATTAAATGTGTTTAGAACAATATATGTGTGGTGCTTTCTGTAATCTTGAAAATTGTTTCAGCGTCAATTTTCAACAAATAGGCTGGGATTGCTTAGTGGGATGCCACTGAGGCATAGTAAATAAGCCTTTTGTGCCTTCCAGAGATTATAAAAATTTAGGTTGTTCTAGGTCTAAGACATGTCTTCAGGTTTCATTTTGCAGTTTTTATAATTTGTTACTTTTTAAAATTACTTGTTGAGAGCTCTGTCTCTTGGTCTTGAAACAGAGTGATAGTCTCTTAGTAGATATTTTACATGATGATAAATAAGAAAAGGATATTTTCTCCTTTTCTTAATTTTATTTTTCTTTCAAACAATATCCTCCAAATTCCTTGGACATTTTTCCTAACAATTTATCATTGATTTTCAGTAGTTTAACCTGGTGCAACTTGTTCAGAGTTTGTATGCTTTCTTTCAAGCTAGAAACAAGGACCATTTTTAAATGCAGAAGCTTCATCTTATAGACTGTGGCTGTTTTGAGAATCTGTGGCTCAGTGCTGGCATGCCTGACATTTCCAGTGAGCAACAGGATCTTCAGATCTGTTGTCACCTGAGTGAGAATAAATAGGAGATTCAGACTTTGGGGTATTTGAAGTTTCTGTGCAAACCAAAAAGTGATAAATGTAGAAGACAAAAAGGTGAGTCATGCAACACTCTTTCCTCTTTTCAGAAAAGTGTCCAAGAATGAGGTTATAAAAAGAGCCACTCTACACCTAGAGTTGCCCATTTAAAAGTCCAGGCCAGAAATGAATATTCAGCTTCTATATCACTTTCCAAGACTTTCTGCCTTTACATAGAACCCAGCCTAACAAAACCAATCACAATTTATGAAGTCAACATTTGCTCTTGTGCAGAACCGTAAAGATGATGGCACAATTTTCTCAGTCAGCACTTTGCACCTGTCAAATCCACTTAGTGCAGAATATTAATTACCACTTCTGCAAAGAAAATAGATGTCCTTTAAACCCCCTTTTTTTTTTTTTTTCCCATTTTGTAAATCCCTCAGCAGCATAACTGGGCTAAAAACTTTCAGTTCAAACTGTAAAGGTATATATATTTCAAACTGTAAATTTATATAAAGTTTGACTCCACCTTTTCCCCTAACGCATATACAGCTACAGCCTCCTTTATTTTTTTTTTTTAAAGAAAGCACAGACTACAACTATAATAAAGGTTAGTCTGCAATTTCATTGTTCTTTGACATTTTCATCTATAAATAGTCTCCTCCCATTTTATGCAGTGTAAGGGAAAGCCAAGCTGTCTTGGTTCAGGTAAGTAGCAAATAAACCAGAAGACATCTGGGTCCATGGGGAACCTGCAGATTTGAGCTGTTCCACTGAGGGGCAGATCCACCTGGCCATGCCCTGGCAGTGTTTGCTGAAGGATGCCCACCAGCACAGTGTCCAGGGCACCCATCACACCTGCTGCAGAGGTGCCTAGGAGTCCATCCACAGGCACTTGGCACTGACCCCCTCAGTTATGGGCACATCCTTAGCCATGCCCACATCTCCCCTGCCCTTGTGTCCCAGGCAGAGAGCCACAGCTCAGGCAAGGAGCAGCATCCTGGACAAGGTTACCCAAGGAGCTTCACCAGGTGACAGCTGCCTTGCATGAACATGCATCCAAAGCCCCTTAATTCTATACCCTAGATGTCAGATTTTTTTCTGTATTGTGAATATCAGGCATTAGAGAAAATATTTGGATGTCCAGGTTGTTTCCTGCCAAGCCACTGTACCAACTTTCCACAGCAACTTGTGGTGTTTAAACTATTCCAAGCAAACATTTTATTAATGGATCTTTTGGTGTTACTGCTGCTGGTGTGCTACCCCATTTATTTTCATTCACAGTGAGCAGGTCTCCAGGTAACCCTACAGATACTGCTGTCACGTGACGACAAGGAAAAGAGTTAATTTCTTTACTAAAAGGAAGAATTTTTTTTTTCTGAAGTGTGAATCCAGACAAAAGATGTTTTAATTTTCAAAGCCATTATGTAGAAACTTTACTAGCTATTAAATAAAATTCTTGCCTTTGGATTTTGACTACTTATATGTTAAGACTTTGGGAGCAGGGATGACTAAGGAATGTAAGGTAGCAGTGAAAAAACTATGCAGGTATTCTCAATAGCTTCCATAAAACCAGAATTTCAATTAGAGAGGAATGTCTGCATTTGAAATAATAAAATAAACCAAACCAATAGACCACCAGTAAATAACATAGCAAAGTAAAGGAATAAAAACCCACTCAACCTTTCCTGAATCTCTGTCAAAGCAGAATTCACACTTTCTCTATGTCTGATAGTTAGCATTTCTTTCTATCAGACAGCTAGATCATATCAATGACACGAGGCTTGGACACATGCATTTATAAACTCTGGTTAAAAACTTTATTCTGATTTAGGTACCTGTGGCTCTCTGGACTTTGGCACTCAGTTCATGAACTGAGGAGCAAACAGCCAGCTTAGAGCCAGAAGTTAACTCAAGTTCTCTAAAATACAGTTTTTAACCAATTAATCAAACAGAATACCCCTTATCTCCAGTTTTCAACATATTTCAAATAACTTCTAGCTTTTATATTTCAGATGGGAAAAAACCAAACCAGGCCCTTATTCAGAAAGACCTCCCTTGGACCCTGAAATTTCTCAACCCTTAATAAGATAACTAATGTTAGAGAAAATCTCAAGAAAACCTGAGGAAAAAGAAAACTTTCAACTTAGGAGAATGGAGTCTTCATCTGACTCTCTATGAAATTCTGAATATTTGTAGTCAAGTATTAGATATTAATAAATAACAATATAAGCCCTAGATTTCTCCACTCATACAGCATCTTGGCATGATGAATGTTTTCTCCTCTACAGTCCTCTCGAATTCAGCAGGTCCTGAGGGTGAGAAATACACATTTCCTTGGGGAATAAGAAGCACCTGCTTAAAAGCAGCAGCTTCAAGAGGTCTGGTTTAAAATGTTTGCATGGGCAGAAGATTAAATATTCTTACCAGGACTGATAATTTTTTTTGTTTTCAGCTTGATCAAAGTATCGTGACTTCTTTATGTGTCATGGCTCAGTGTTTTTCACACCATTTTAAGAAACTATTGTCACTTTTAGCCATTCTCAAGTTGTTTCTCACTGAAGAAACATTCATGATAAAGACTACCTGACTATTAATTTTTATTCCAGTCAAGCACTTCTGTCTACTAATTAATGAAAGCCCAGCAAAATTGTGTCTGTGGCAGGGAAGACAACCTGGTTATACTCCTATTGTAAAAGAAATGGAGAGGACTAGAATATGTGGTTCATTTTTATTGTCATTTAGGTGATTTTTATATTGCTGTAGATGCCAGATACATGAGGATACATGGGGCTTAGAAGCCTGGCAAAAGCAAAGCTGTCAGTGCTGTTTGAAAACATTTTAAATATTTGTAATCACAATGGTTTTGCTGTTACCTGTTGGGACTTTGAACAGCAAAGGAGTCCTGAGAAGGCAAGAACTGCTTTAAAGTGACAAATAAAAAAACTTATCTGTTATGTCAATGCTCACTTTCGTAATAGGTACTAATGAAAGTTTCATATATTTAAGCAAGTATGGAAATTTAGTAAAACTTCAGTAAGAATTCTTCAGTTGCACCCGTATCTCTCCTTGTTAAGGCAGCCAAGAAATTGCAACGTTATTAAATATGAGCTTGATATGTGAAGAGAGAATTTACCAATGTCCAAAACAGGGGCTTTTTTTGTTTCCTATAAAAGAACTATTAAGTAATTCACCTTCATGAAGTAGCAGTGTGAAAAATCATGGGAGAAGCAGGCAGCAATATGTAGGAGCACAGCTAAGGCACCTAGTGAGACAGAGAGCAACATCAGCCTGTCCTGAAATTTCTGGCAACTATTTTGTCAGCTTGCATGATGCTCATGCTCTGAAGGTGTGAAGTCATTAGCACTGGTTCTGACTTTAATATTTGGCCTTGGCTAGGTGGAGTTCTCAATACTTTAATGGTGGAATCCAAATGTGTGTAACACTCAACAGTCTGGTCCTGAGGCTCTCCTGGTTACACAGCGAGACCTATGCGTGATGCCAGACACTTTGTCTTCTCTGCTTTGTCAACTTGTATTACATTTATTCTTTGCTAGAGCAGTGTCACATGCTTGAGACTATTAAAGTTGCTGCCAAATAACACGTCACTCCTGTACAGTTAGAAAATGTAATGGCCAGACACATTGTCACTCAAATGCACTCCCTTTTCAGACATCTATCTGCCAGAATGATAAGAATCATTCCAGAAAAGTTTTATAATGCCATAAGCAAGGCTTTCAGCCCATCACTGTGTCAAATCATATTTCTGTCAAAATGCCAAAGAGTTTCTTCCTGTACTTCACAGTAAAAAGCAAGTTAAATAATAACCTGGTTCCTGTTCTAATCCAACACACCTAGAAAGCACTGAGCATTCCTGACCTTTTTGTAAAAACAAATACATTCTTTGCTAATAACCTTGTAATGGAAACACCTACCCCTTCTTTTTATTTGGAAAATTCCAAGTAACAGCTATTTGAGGAAAAGAGTTGAGTTGGTGATAGCAGTAAGATTTCCAGACGCAGTAGTAAAAGGTATCCTTTTTGTTATTGCACAGCCTTGTTTCCTCTAGAAGCTTAAATCTAATTGTAAAACTGTGAATTATTTCAGTATTGCTCTGGAGAGTTCTCAGCTAGTCACACAGCAACAAAGAAGTATAAAGTCAGGTTAGTACTCTGGCACACACAGGCACGTAGGACAAACATCAGATACTCTTTCTTACATCCCCAAATGGAAAAACCAACAGGTTGCAGATTTCCTTATGACACACAGAGACTGCTGCAGCATGAAACCAACCTGGGGAGAGTCCCCTTTGCTTTCTGTTTAACAGAGGCACAGAAGCATCTTGGTCCAGCCTACAAAATCACACCAGCCAGTGCCTGCAGAAGGCAACCTTCTTACCTGATGCTTACCTGAGCAGCATCAGCACCTTTGTTTAGGCAGAGGTTGTGGGCTGTGTCCTTAGGTGGGCAGTTCCTCTTCTCTGTGTCACAGGGGTACTGGCACATACATTTCTAGAGCAGGAAGGTGTCAGATTTGGGACAAGAGGAAATTTAGAGTCTGAGATTGCTGCTTTTTATAATTATGCTGAAGGGGAAGGCTGAGGAAGCATGAGGCCTGAGTCAGGGCACACAGAAGGTGAGGGAAAATGGGGATGGGAGAATTCAGGCTTACCCCAGACTTGCTCCCAGCTGGAGAGAGCACACTGGTGACATCTGGGAGCTCTGAATCAGCACTTAGACTGAATCAGCCTTATTGACTTTAATATATCTCAATTAGATCAAGTCCAATATTGAAGCCTATAGTTATTGCAGTAATGTGACATCCTTCTTGTGTTAAGAGCTCCCCAAGCACGGGTCACAGCTCATATTTCTGAGGTGAGCAGGTTCTTCAGGTTAGAGCATCAGTTTTCCATTCCCCTGAGATCAGCGGCACATCAGGCACAATTGTGTAATCATGGCACAAACAGCCTGCAGCTCCCACAAGAAACATGCCAAACATTAATGAGTTAGCTTTCTCCAGCCAGCACTGCTTTTGCTGGGGTCTCAAAATTTACATCATGTCTCTCCCTACCTAGTACTTTTATTTGCTAAATAGCTGCATCTGTGCTTCCAACAGTAAATTTGGCTGAGTTCAGTAGATTTGGCTCTTCGAATCCAGAGCAGCCAAATTATCTAGCAGTAGCAATTTCCATGCAGGTGCACCTTCTTTTCTACTTGGCCTGCATTAGCTGTTGTTCTCTGTTTGGTGCTCTGTTCTAGGAGAAAGAGCATGGTGCACAGATTGTGTGATTGAGCTTTCTCCTTTACTTGGTGTGCCCTTTGCAGTGAAAACATCCCCAGGAGGGGGTAAGCCCAGGTAATGGGTCATCCTGTGGCAGGGACAGCTGCCCAGCTTAATTTTCACTAGCTCTAAGATAAGCCCAAGAAATGCTTTCATAAAATCCCAAACTCTTCATTGCTGTTACCCAAGGAGGTAAAGAGCAGCCTGATGGACCCCTTTGCTAAAAGGATGTTTGCTGTTCACTAGCTGGGATGAAGGACATAGGGAAGGGTTTGTTGGACTGAGGAATATGATCTCCCATACCAAATGAAAATGCTGGGTCTGGGCTCAATGAAGTGAAGGAGTTTTACCAGAGACAGTTTTGAGAACAGATGTTTCTTTAATGTCCTGATACTCAAAATTGGTTTTGAAGTCTGCTCATTCTTACCTAATTTGCTTTGGTGTTCTAATTTTTAGGTTTTCTCCTCCAAGAAACAGCCTGTTAGATGTTTTAAGATCATACTGATAAATGCCAACTTTGTTTTCTTGTGATTATTATCAGCTATATTCTCTAGTTGCTTTTCCTACCTGAAAAAAAGGAAGATAACAGAGTTCAAAACCTACTTGTACAAGGGAGCTGAGAGAGATTGGTAGGTCCTATTGTAACTTTTACAATATGTCAGGACAATTAATCTCATTAATCTCGTGATTTGTATAGAATTATAGTTAATTATTTTGCTGAAATATACTAATCACTCCAGTTGGTAGGGTAACAATTCAATAAAAATAATTTGCATCTTAAATTTTTCATCCTACAGTGCTAACACATTTAAAAATACGATTTAGTCTCTAATATTTTAAATAAAAGTTCACAGGAGCATTAAGCCATTTTGTTAGTTCAGCTGTCTGCACTCCAGCCCCTCACACTGTTCCATAGTGGAACTGTGAGCACTTCAAGGGGCAACTCAGCTGCTTCATTGGCTCAAGAAAAGCCTGACTGGGGCAGCATAAAGAAAATCTCTCCAGTGTCTCTTCCTGAGGCTGCCTGTGGTTTACACTCACTACCTCTATAGGTTTGTGTCTGCGTTGGATTGGAAATCAGCTTCATTAAAAGAGAGAACACCAAACAGCAACATGTGGAGTGGGTGCAATAACCTTTGCTCCCTGAGTGGAAAGCAGAGGGGAGGATGGCCCAGGGCCATTTCCTGAGGACTGATAATCTGGTGGCACCAGGCTGGTGGCACCGGGACTGCTCATTCCCTGGCACGCACACAGTGCCGCAGCTTCCTGACAGCATTCAAATGCTATCTTTTGCTTCCTCAGTTGCTCTTTTCCAGGCTGGGAAGCGCTGGCACCCTCTCACCTTCAGGTGTGGTGACCTAAAGAAGTTGGTTGTTTTCCAAAGGCAGGGATGGCTGGAGTGGGGAGGCTGCAGCTCAGGAGGAGGGAAGCAGCTGCAGGAAGCTGGGAGGGAACGGGCCAGGTCACACACAACCAGCTGCTAATTCCTAGGCCAGCTCAAGAGTCAGCTGAGGCAAAAGGTGCCAAGCAAAATCTAAGTTCTGGCTGAAGGGTATTAATAACCATGGATACAATTACCCAATGCTTTGTGTGGGGAATTCAGCTCCACCTCTTCTGGCTCCCTTGCCATGAACAGAAGTCAATGCTTGGAGGGCCCTGTCCTCGCCAAATCCTATGGGAATTGCTGGTGCCCAGCAGCACTGCCATCCATAGACAGTTCAAAAGCCTCCTCAGTGCCAAATAGTAAAGTAGCTGTTTCTACTTTAAACAAAAATCCTGCCTGCTTTCCAACCACAGCTCTCCTGTATGAAAGGTATCGTCTTTCTCACCAGCCTTCACACTTTCCTCATCAATGCACCTCTGTCTCGTTTCCAGCCCCAGGGTCCTTGTTCAGAAGGGAAGCAGACATTGGAGCCTCACCTCTTCCTGGCCCTGCAGAGACTGCTGATCATTCCTGCAAGCAGGAGCACTGCCCATCCCCCCCACCCAGCCATACTCTCTCCTTGGCTTGTGGTGCTTGGCATTTGTGGCAGCCACGAACCGCAGACCCTCCAACCACAGCCCCCTGCTCCCAAGGCAGGCCCCTGGAGCATAAACGCCCCATTTGGACAGAGGCTAAAAGCGCCAGCACAGTTGTGATGTGGCATGGCAAGGACAGCACAGAACACAGGACAGCCCCAGCCACGCCGGCCCTGCAGCCGCAAAGCCAGGCCTGTGCCGCAGGCTCCACGCACGGCCGGGGATGCGCAGGGGAGCGGCCGCCCCTGCAGCCGGACAGCCTGGCGGGAGGGGAGCAGGGCACGGGGGGCTGCTCACACCCCGGACAGCTCCACAAGAAGAGGGGAAAGGATTCTGTAACTTCTGTAGAGCACGAACTTCTGAGGATGTTTTACGGCGCTGTCTCACCTTGTTTCATACCTGCAAATTTCAGTCCTGTCACAGAGCGTGGCACTCATGGACATTTCATACACAAATTAACCCATAAAAATTACTGCATAGAGTTGTGTTCAGTCCTTTGACCTGTTAGCACAACAAAAAATTCATCTGAACTTTTTGCTCATTCACAAATGAATTAATAAGAAAACCACAGAAGATGAAATTTAAAATACACTTTCAAGTATTTGCCGTCTTACTTTCACATAAGTGCTGTGATTTCACATTAAGAAATACTTGCTCCTTTTAGAATTGTAAGAAGAAAAAAGGATAACATAAGACTGTTTTCTTAATAACCAAAAATTTACCAGATATTATCATCCAAAGGTATGAGCCTGATTTTTCACACCTGACTTCTACACATAAACAGAAGTCTGCTACAGGAATGGTATGTGCATGCTAATGAAAAGTCATTTTACACAACTCTTCAAACAACAATATTTAATCATTTTCACAACAAAATCACTTTGTACCTCACCAGTGTTTCTGACTTCCTTTAAATATAAAACGGAACACTTTTAAAAGCAGGAGTTTATATCCACTCGTTTAATGCATATTTGATATTCTTTAGAAAGGGAAAATCCATCTCTTATGTGAAATACCTTGTATTATTATAATGAAATGCAGCAAGAAGAGCTTGTATTTCTACAGTGTCCTCTCCCAGAAAAACCAACTTGCAAAGCAAAGCATTTTCACAAAAACTTATTTAAACACCTTCTACAAAGCATGGTTTGTTGGACTTCTTAGATTTATAAAATGACAAGTTAACATCTCAACAGGAGGAAAAGAAAAAGTAAATTCTTTTTTTGTTTTTGGAATCTAGTTCCAAATTCAGACTTTCATTTTCAAAAGATGGAATACTTCCAAGATGTCGGATATACTTCTGAGGCACAGCTCAGGAATCAATACTTTATTTACCACAGAAATAGTAGTTTATCTCTTTCCAGGGAATTAGGAATCCAGAGCAGTTAATTTCTGGATAAATATGGTAAATACATACGGTATACAATGGTATAACTACACACCCAAACAGTATTCTTATTCCTTATCCCATCATTTCCTTCTGTTCTCCTAACTCTGCTACTAACTTTACAAATATCATGGAGGTAATGTAGAAATCCCTATTGCTGGAAAGCTATGGCAGGACCCTCATTCTTTGTACAAAAATATTTTAATGTAGGTATTTAGAAATGTTACATAGAAGCATTTCAGTGATTAAATATTTTATTAGTGTTTCTGTTTGAGTACACTGAGCAATGTATTGTGACTTTAAAAAAATTCTCAAGTTTCACTACCCAATCTTTAAATCTCAGACACCACTGTTACAATAGAAGCAGATGCTATGGAAGAAAAAATCATCCCAAGAGTAAAGTTCTGTACTGCCAGCTGAGACCTGTAAAGCCAGATTCGGGCATGGTGGGGTGTGTATTTTATATATTTCTGCATATCAAAAAGATTATGGGAACTCTGCCAACCATATGTGAATGTGACCAGCCAACTGCATACATCATACATCTCACCCAGCTCCTGGCACGCAGGGTGGTTCATGTTGGTACAGGGTGTGCTGCTGGAGCCAGCTCTAGCATTTGGTGGGATGACAAGTAGATCCTTTGTGTGTGGGGTTTTGTTACTTGGAAGTATCACCACCATCACTTACCCACTCACTCCATGCTATGCAAAAATATCTGTTATTTAAACACTTTATAAACTTAACAGAGATTGCTGACAAGATATGAGATACTCTGTTGTTAGTTGAGAACACATGAAACCACAACCAGAAAAATGTGAAATTTTGAAAGAATGAAAGCAAACAGAGAAACTGAAGTAAGGATCAGGTTCAACAAGATGTTGAGAAGATAGTCCTGCTGCAAAAGTAGGACTATGAAGTGTATCAGTCTGTAAGTGTACAATATTATATAGAAAACAAATACCACATCAACAGCAAATGAAACACTGTCACACCACAGAGATCCTTGTGCATGAAATAATACAACTTTTTATTCATGTTTTATAGATTACTTTTATTTATTTTTGCTTTAATAATGCATATTCTGTTCACTCTGTGCAAAATTGGGGACAGAGGTGGGTGTTTAAATCATCTAATGAAAATCAAGCGGAGATGAACATTCAGGTTGAGGGAGAGGCCTATCCAAACCAGGAAAGCTAAAAAGCCACAGCTGCTCAAGACAAAGCTGCTCTCAGCTGTGCCCTTTTGTCCTGCCACCTGGCACAAACACGAGCAGCTGAGCACTGGGAAGGTGACATCTGCCGAGGACAGGAGTCTTCGTGGTAGCTACATAGGGAGACCTGGCCTCAACCGGCTCCAGTCAGTGTGTGGCAAAGAAAGGCACAAATCATTGCAAAGACCAGACTTCTGTTGGTTTGTTTCCTTCTTGTAAATACATTACTGTACACAATTTAAGTTGTAGGGGATTTGGGGACAAAAAATTGCATATTTAACAGAACTTAAAACCGTAATGAAAAGTAGGCTGTTCAATCTCGAAGCAAAAATAATCCCTCCAGCCCCAACATTAACATTCATTCCTGGCTATATGAAGTACAAACATATTAAATTCTGTGACAAAAGACAATTAAAAACCAAAAGTCAAAATCATAAAGCTTGTAAACAGATAATCTGAAATACACTTTATTTATGGAAAAATATCATCAAAATAGTACCACTATGGACTAAACTGCCTGAGTTTTCATTTCACCTAGGATCTTGAAGTAGAGAGCCTTTAGCACAAGAAGATCAATTTCAGTCACAACTAGCGCCGCACAGCACGGCTTTTGGTAGAAATTTTGTTCTCGTTGGTATTTTTGTTGTGCTATCAAAAAACTGTTGTGCTAATCCTTCAAATAAAGGGATGTTGAGGCAATTCTTAAATCATTTGGCACAAAGTTATTTTGGCTGGGGCATAAATTTGAGTCTCAGTCATGAAGAATAATGCAACATTCCACCTATCAAGTATTCACTTTGATTGAAGAGCTTTCTTTATGTCATTAACTTCCATCTAAAAACAAACAGAAGAAAAAGTATTTGATTAAATTAGATGCTTTAGCAAACTGAGGCACAGTTGGTGCCACTTGAAAAGCACGTTCCCTCTTGTCCACAGGTGTCAACTACAGGTTTTATACCACCCTTATTTCCACAGATTTCACAAATTGCTTGAGTGCTTCTCAGCTGTATAAGATGACCATTCACAGCCTCCTCCCTCAGATCATGACAAGTACAGACATTGAATGTACTGCAAGACCTTTCAATCTTTTTAAATTACAACTTTCACAAGCCACACAGCTCACTGTCTGGCGTAACTGCAGAATGAGCACCGTGTCCATGCACCAGCAGCTGCACTTAGAGCCAGCATGGTGGTTGCCTTCTGTAACCATCAAGCTTGTACCCAGGCATCTTAAAGGCTCTGAAGGATGTACAGCCATGCTTAAAAGGATGTGGCTGAAACCACCAGCAGCCACAGTTGTACACTTGGTCTCTGTGATAGGCACTGGAAACCCTAAGGCAGGGGTCCTGGGTTTATTCAAACCCACCTGTTTCAACCTGTGTTCTACTGCACCATCATCAAGGCAGTCTTTAATACGTGGACTGAGAGCTGTGCTACTTCATGTCTGTCAGAGCACTCTGAAAATAATGCTACTTTTTTTTGTTAACTCTTATTTTCATGTAAAGCTAATAATGCCATCTTGTCTAGCATCTAAACATTTACCAGTATAAGCAACATTTGAACTGGAGTAAAAGCATTTAGCTATAAGATCATAATTTTAAACTCATTAGTGCAGGTCTCTGCATAAAGATATAAAGTTATCTCTGGATAATTCTGAATAGTCGGACCTGTTAGACTAAATCAACAGTGGCTATTAAAAATGTTCACTGGGTTTTATCTGAATAAATTTCAGTTTAAGCTGGACAAGAATTGTGTATAATTAGAAGCCATGTTGCTATGTGGTTGGACACATAAAGTCCTTTAGGCAGCCCTTGAGCATAGACATTGAGGATCCCCAGTTCTGCCACCCTTTGCCATGCTCCCAAGTGCTTTACAGAGAGGAAACAGTCCAGTGAAATTACAATTCAATTTTCTATCCCTAGTTTGAAGTACTGTTACCCTATACCATAAAAATATAAAATATAATTGATACCAAACCACTTATCAAGTACATGGAATAGAAGAGTATAGCACAGCATAAATTAGAATAGAATAATTTTGGTTGGAAGGGGCCTATAATGACCTTTAGTCCATCTGCCTGACCAAGTTAAAACATGCGGTTAAGGGCATTCTTTAAATCACTCTCCAAACCCCCAAAAAACAGGGGGCTAAATCAAACCTGCCAACACATCCCCAACATTAAAAATAATTTAAGTACCTGCAATCGTAGACGGATCTTCTTCTCTTCATCCAACTCAGAGAGCAACTGTTTAATCTCCTTTCTGTTAAAAGAATGCAAAAAAAGCTTGGGATGGAAATGACCACACTAGTAAAATACAAAAGTTATCTCTTGGAGACATATTTACCCCACTTCACTAGTTATTTTTTTCCTCTGAACATCTAATTGAAGTCAGCATATTCTTGAATACTCTAGGCTATAGTAGAGAGAAGTAAAACTCACTATGGGACAGTACCCCGCCCCATCCCACATGGCTACTGACTGATGCCTCCTAACAGCCCTGCATCCACAGGCTTTGCTCTGGCCTAGCTGTATCAACACCAGATCAGCACCCAGTTGCCTTTTTCCATACAAAATGTAGATGTATTGACTGTTGGTGGGTTATAGGAGCTGGTAACACAAATCCTGCCCATCCTATCACATACTTAAGCCACTTAAAAGCTGTTTATGCCAGCAATACAATGTAACCTTCAACTTCATTTATAAGACTTAACGATCCCAAATATGGATTTTCTGTCATTTGTCTTTGTTGGGAAAGGGAACATAGCTATAAGGAGCAGACACGTTCTCATGTTCCCACTGAGTGATCTCACCTTAGGACAGATACCAGTAGGTGGAAGCTGCCCTTGCAAGAAGGGCCGGGGAGACCAGAGGAGCAGGGTCAGCCTAAGAGGCGAGGCCGTGGGGCTTGCTGGCTACATCCAGCTTGAACCATGCCCTCCCGCATCTTCTCCCAAACTCCGCACACCTCTGTTCCGCCACAGTCTCTGCACGCTGCTTGCCCTTTTCTTTTTCCTGCCTGGGCTACACACAACTGACAATGTAAGTGAAGGTTTAGCTTCCAAAGCATTAAATAGTCTCAGGAACATCAAAAGTTACATGCCAGACCCAGTTTCTCCTAAGAAATGAGCAGTTTAAAGAAAATGAAGGTGCCCAGAACTAAAATAGTAAGATGCAAGGCCATAAACACAAAGGCCCTCAGATGACCTAGTCACAATTCAAGTAACATGAGCTTCCTGGGAAAATGTGCTAACAGTCAAATAACAAATTAATTTAATAACTTAAGGAGCTTGTAGCAAATTGTACTACAACTATAACAAATGCACCCCTTTTATTACAATCAATGCGCATGAGTTCCCAGATAGTTATTGACAAATAAAACAAAATTCACTGCTTATAGCTTGCAAGTTAACTTTTTTAACACCTTGTAAACATCTGTTTGTGTCATAACACAGGAAAAAAAAAAGCTGGTGGATAGTGCAGGTCTTTTTTGCGGAGGTTCTCAACCCTGAATATGTTCTGTCACATGAAAATCACTCACAAACACATAGGCCAGCTGTGCAGAGTAACATCCATGAAGGCAAGCTCAATCAGAAACTGCCACCACTATGCACGAATGGATCCATCCCACCTACAGCTGTGATTTGCAGTACTTACTTTTGCTGGTCTTTCATGGTTTCAATGATGGTTCTTAGCTCCCTAATCTGTGTTCTCAGCTCTTCCAGGGCAGTCTGACCTTGGCTCAAGTGCTCAGTCTTTGGCTTTCCTTCAGTACCAAACAGGGATGGGGAATTTGACCTGTGGCCTGTTGTTCCCATAGCAATTGAGTGAAATCCAGGTGATGGTGAAGGGGATAGTGATGGTTGTACATTACTGCCACTAGGCAGACCTCCTGGTTTTGGAGGCAAGGAAGTTTTGTTATCAGACACCTGCAACAAAAAGAATAATATTTAATGTCTGCAGATGGCTTGATGAAAATCAAACCTCTAACCAATGCTAAGTATTTAGTAATTCAGTAATGCTGAAATTCCAACAGTCAAACATGGACAATCTTGGCAAAAGCATGATAAATATAGCAATTAGTCATCATCTTTGTATGTGTACTTCAGACGGGGTCTAGTTGTGATGCAAAAGTTCAGCAACAACATTTCCAAGATCCCAGACCTAGCGGTGAATTAAACCAGGGACAGATGCTCAGTGTTTCTCTCGGATGTTTGTGAGAGCATATCTACATCCATGGATGTCTCCCACAGAGCACAAAACTACATGGCCAAGAATCTAAGTTGTATTTTTTTGTAAATTAAATTTATAATTTCCCACCAACTATTGAAGGAATCTTCCAAGTTTTTTCAAAAGTTAAAAAATGTACTATGTAGTCCCCCTAGCATTATGAAAATAGAAAAATATTAATTAGATTTGCTTGTTGGTATGATATATATATATATATAAAGATCCCATGGCTTCAAAATTATATTAATAATAAATAAATGTAGTGTACTGTCCTCTGTTAATCAAAGCTTCCATGAATCCCCATAACTACCAATAGCTCTTTATTTCTCCAGGAAATTGACAGAGAAACACACCATTAACCTATAACCCTGGAATCATGTGGTTAGCTAAAAAGGATTCCATGCTTCTTAATTGTGATCTGGTGCTCTACTTATTAGACAAGCCTCTACTTATATATGCTACATAATGTAATATAATGTAATATAACATTTTGTACTTATTAGACAATTAGAAAATCTTCAGTTTACCAACCGTACATGACCATCTACTTCACTGCATACAGAGAACAGTGTACAAGTACAGTTATCACAATGGCAACTAAGGGGAATCTTTGCACTGTTATTTGGCAGTGCTGTGTGTGCATTACATGACAGCTACCAGGCATGTTTGAAAATCTGATTTGGACAAGAGTGAGAAAAAGCTCTAGGAAACCTTCCAATTCTCTTTGGAAAAGAGATATTGAAGTTGAATGGTAAATAGGGCAAAATACTGAAAATAAATGGCTGGAAATTGAAGGAGACATTATAAGTGAGCACTTGGAGACTGGCAGGGTGGTATTAGCTGAACAAAGTAACTGAGAGAAAAGTTAGTGATGAGATGAAAATCAGGAAAAATTATGATGGGGAGGGAAGAGCAGGATCCACCATGTTCTGCAAAAAACAGTCTTCCCTACTATACAACCATGATTGGGCACAGAACCTGATCTGGGAAAGCACTGAATTCAAGAAGTGTTCTGTACAAAAAACAAGTTCTGACTATAAATATAAATAAAAATGGCATTATAATCACAAGAACTCTGAATTACTGTAGTGCCTTGAAAACTTGACTCAATGACCTGAATAATATTCTTCTAACATTTTATCAATTAGTTTATGCATTTGGGTTGGAAGGGACCTTAAAGGTCACCTAGTTGCAATCTCCCTGCCATGGGAAGGGGCACCTTTCACTAGACCAGGTTGCTCCATGCCCCATCCACCCTGGTCTTAAACATTTCCAGGGATGGGGCATACACAGCTTCTCTGTTTTGGCACCCGTTCACTGGAACAGCCTTGCCACCCTCACAGTAAAGTTTTTTCCTAATATCTAATCTAAACCTACTTTCAGTTTGAAACCATTCCATCATCCTCTCCTATCACTCCATGCTCTTGTAAATAGTTCCTCTCCATCTTTCTTGTCAGCTCACTTCAGGTACTGAAGGGCCACGATTGGGTCACCTCAAAACCTTCCCCTTTCCAAGCTGAACAAACCCAGCTTTCTCAGCCTTTCTTCATAGGAGAGGTGCTCCATCCCTCTGATCATCTCAGTGGCCTCCTATGGTCTTGCTCCAACAAGTCCATGTCCTTCCTGTTCTGGAGACCCCAGAGGCGGATGTAGAACTCCAGACAGGGTCTCACCAGAGCAGAGTGGGGTGTGAGTAATAAGTACCTATAAACAGATCTTTCATGGGTAATAACCCCATATATCGGTAGGTGCAAGCTTCCTTCAGACTAAAAGAAATTTCAGGCTGAGTTCTAATCTGGAGCAGGCAAGCAAGGCACAACTGGAGTCATCAATCTGACCATCTTAATCCAGAGCTTAACTGGCTATCAGCATTAAAGCCTCAAGTAGCTGCTTTCTAATAGCAGCCATCTCATTTTACAGGAACAACGTCTACAGTTTTGTCATATAACAGAAGTGTTGGCCCAGCAGTATTCCTTGGTGCAAGTGCTCCCAGAAGAGGGAGCTACATAGCAAAACATTATCCTTATAACTTGATCACAGAAGTGCATGACTTCATCTTTCAAATACTCGTTAAACTACTAGAATGTAGTATTTTTATTATTAAAGGTATCCTTATGTACTAAAAAATAGTTCCAACCTTTAAAGCCTGACCTACACACTCCTTTTGTAGAACTTGATTCTGCTATAGTAGTCTACCAATATACAGTAAGAATGGCACAAGCCTATAAAATGAATACAATTTTACCAGTATAAAAAGCGATTATATTTTCAAATTTAAATTCACATACTATTAGTATGTCAAAGAGTTGTATTTTCTCTCCTCACAGACTCTTCTAATGTAAACTCAATTTAAAGTTGCAAAAAGGGTCTTTGTTTCTAAAATTTATTTCCCAGCCTCTCTGATTCTGTAAAATGCATTTACATAAGAAGGATTTTTTTCACAGTATGGTTATTTGAGACATTTTAGCTGTGCAATTCACTTGAGACTTGCCTTTCAAGCACAGAACAATCTTTAGTAACCTTTATCATGTTAAGCTTCTTTAAGTGGGCAGTTACCAGGTGACTGTTGAGTTAAATTTTAAATACTTCAGTACTGCTTTTAAAAAAGAAGATGCATGTGATAAGGTTAAGCAGAGGCATTCCAACTAACTTACTTGTGATATTGTAACAGTTCTTGATTTCCTTGACACTTCAAGAGTTTTGTGAGTAATGGAAACATGTTCTTCCTTCTCATCTTCAGGACTTGGTGAGTCAAAGAAATCAGGGCTTGAAAGGGATGACTGTGTAGACAAACACACACCACAAAAGAAGAAGAAAAAGAAAAGTACAGATATTTTCATTGTACAAGAACTTTTTTCGCTATCATTTTCAAAGTAACAATACTTAAAATCAGGACTCTGTCTCCCTACTCCCCCTTTTTTGCATCTTATTGTCAAAGCTAGACTGCTTTCAAAGCATTCAATAAATAAGGTATGCTTAAGAGTTGAATTCAACATCAATTTACAGCTTTGCATTGGGTGATATCACAAGACAGCCTCCTGTCCCAGGCAGAACACTGAGTGCTGTGCCGTGGGGATGCCAGCTCTGTCCCCAGGGTGGCTCTGCTGTGGCTCTGCTCAGAGCAGGTCTCACCCTGCTGCTCTTCAGAGGCTCCAGCCACTGCCAGAGCACGCTGCTGGCACTGCAGGGCTGCCCTGTGCACGGCCTCTTGACAAAGGCATGAAAAGGGAAGGTTCTTTCCACCCCTTGATCCTTTCCTCATAGATGTGATAGGAAAAGGAGGACCTCTATACTGCTCTTTTACGTTTCTATACTTAAGACAGCAGTCAAATTTGAAAGCATTCTCTTTTTTTTCAGGTCTATTAGTTCTGCAATAATCCTTTTTGCTTCCTTCCACTTTGTTTTTCTTCAGCAACATGGACCCAGGTAACCATCAGCAGTCGCTCTCATTCTGATATTCCAGAATGCAAACAGCATGGAAACAAACAAACCCCAAACCCCAAAGAAGAAGACATTGAAAAACTAAGCAGTCGTTTCCAAAGCAGTGCTTATGAGACCAGCTTGTCTGAAGATAGATATCAGAGAGTGAAATTTAAATCACCCTTATATTTACAACTGTGACCTTAATGACAAGAAACACATGATAGCTCAAGGAGGGCTGTTGAAGACTGAATGGTCTATTTGTCCTCAAAATCTGGTAAATGTCTGCAAGAAACCAAGAGAAATGCTTCTTTTGGGAAACATTTTCAAAATCCTCAATACTTTGCACAAATTAATCTATTCCAAAGATTTTTATAAGGGATTTTTCTGGGCTCAGTCATGGCTGGCAAGGAACACTTGGCAGCACCCAAATAAGGCGGTATAAACCTTAGAAGGAAGGGAATGTTTTAAACATCAGTATTCAAAACACTGGCAGCCTTTTGAGAGGAATTTTTCTGATCTGCATCTCTCTGCCTCATTGTACGTGTGAAGGAACGGCTGGGTAAAAGTAGTAAAAACACCAAGGAACACAACTACGAGCGGGGGAAATTCAGAAAAAATATTTTAAAAAATACTTTTTAAAGAAAAAGAAAATTAACTTACAGATGTGAGAGACTGGGAGGGTGGTCGCCTGCCAGTAGCTTTTGGTCTGGTTGTAGTTGGATGATTAAGCTTCTCAGCAATTGGTATTACAGAATCAAAACCTTCCAAGTCTTAAAAATAAAATAGAATCGATTTGGTTTTCTGGCAATTGTCTTCAAAGGGAAAGAATCACAATTTTTTCTAATTTCAAAGAAATCAAATCCCATTTTCCCCACTGTGTCACAGTGTTCTGCACATATTTAGCCACCACAATGGCACTAAAAAAACCTGGAAGTCAAAGGCAGCTGTAATCCAGTCACCCTTGCCAAAAACAATTACCCTTCCATCTCAAACACAATAAAGCAGAGGGGGAACGTGTAGAGGAGCCTTTGGCTTTGTTTTCAGCATAGCGAAAGCTAAATGACATCATGGGTTCTATGGCATGGAATAAACAGTTTCAAAATTTCCATCTGGCTACTGAAGGGGTTAGTAATTTTTTTTTCCTGCATAACTGGAGACATAAGACTGTGCACATATTGTCTCAGGAACTGTACTGTCAGCTCTGCATTGCAGTAATTGCTCAGGAGAATGCAGAATGAGAATGATCAAGCTGAAGTGATCTGCAGGTTCCCAGACACCTGCAGCTGGAAGCACCGTGGTTTCCAGTAACTGCAGGTGAGAGGACTATCTCCCTCCAGTAGTCCAGAGGCTATGGTAAGTAAAAGCTCCAGTAGGCTCCTGAAGCTGTACAGAGTCCAGGGAAAGCAGGTCTGCTTGAATGCTGTATCAACCATCTCCATGGCCAGTGAAAAGCTCTGGGGAAGTGTTTACTGAATCCAGCCACAGGGTAACATGTTTACGTGAAAGAACGATGTGGAGGCTCAAGGAATACCACAGCTCATGATTACATGGATAAATCAAATGGCTTAATACCATTCATCTATTTTTATGGGTTGTATCAGTTTCACTCACCTTCATTTCAAAATGCCCTACAGCATATGTTGAGCAGGAAGGAGTCAGAAAACACACAAGAGGTACTTTAGACAAGATAAATCAAAATTCTTCAAAATTACTTTCAGATATGAATCAAATATAGGAATGCTACTCATTATTCAGAGACTATTTTTCATTGCGCACATGTAGGAAAAAATAGCTTTTAAGTTAATAGTTCTATACACTAGGCACTTAATTTTCCAAACTATTACAGAACAATGAATCTCTGAAGATCCAGTTTTGTGGCCATATTACAACCAACCATCATACAAAATTACACAACAGAAAAACAAATTAATTAATGGGCCTGTGCAATAAACTATATGTATTGAAGGACATTTAAATTGATTCCAAGTACTCGTGATTTGTCAGCCAGAAAGTAAGTGGGATTGTAGCTTCCTTATTCAGCAATATCCTTCCACCTCCAGGAGATTTAAAA
>VXAX01007071.1:115338-134500 GCA_013399835.1 Leptocoma aspasia | reverse complement strand
AAAAAAAAAAAGAGCGCCCTTTCAATAGCCCTGAACTAGTCTAAGGTTATTCACCTCCAAATACTACTCTATTTTTGGACTGACTCTTCCTATATATAACCAGTGACCCCACTGTCCTCTACCATGTATTTTTGTCATTGCTCTTTTTATTGACTGCTGCAGCCTGTGTGCAAAGGTAGGTCACCCACCCAGTCTGTCAGTGGGGTTTTGGCAATCTGAAGCCTCAATTGTACCCAACATACCAGGTGAGGCCACAGTGCTTTGAAAGTTAAAATGAGCTAATTTTAGCAGATTGCACAAAACCTATCTGGAGTCCTACAGAACTTCAGGGTTTCAGGAGAGCAGAAACAGATGGAAAAAATTGTTTTCTGGGGGAAAAAAAAGCAAACAAGTGTAAGAGCTGGTTTCTGTTAATATCCAGTTTGAAGCTGACCCATATGATAGCCAAATCACTTAAGATCACAAAACAAATCAGTAATCAATATATTAATACATTGCCTAATTTTAATTTTGACTACTGAGTTACTTTGCTAAATTGCACAGCAAAAATGTAATACCATCAAAAATATACACTCCCCTCTAAATGGGTGATACCCACACACATGAGCAGAAATGGAGGCTGAAGCAATCCTTCCATTTGTCTCAGCCACTCTCTCCTACTTTACTGTTTTTACTATTTTTTTTCCTGAGCAAGCTTTAATCCAGCTCATTTTTCAATGGCATGTGCCAAGCCATGCAAATACTTGCACTGAAGGAAGGATCAGTTATCAGTACCACAGGACTGATTCAAGCTGCTTAAACTGAGGGGAAGAGCAGACTTCTGCTTTGGGGGGGGCAGGAAATTGGCTGAAGTTATTCTGCAGCCTGGGAAAGCTGCAGTGCGTGATTTCCCTCTCTCCATTTTCCATTTCTGTGGTCTACACAGGAGTATGAAAGGAGAAGGAGTGAGGTGGGAGTCAGTCTCCCAGGTAACAAGCAACAAGAGAGGAGGAAACAGCCTCAAGTTGTGCCTCGAAGTTTAGTTAGGGGAGGTTAAGATTGGATACTTGCAAAAATTTTGTCATTGAAAGTGCGGTCAAGCAACGGAACAGGTTGCCCTGGGATGTGGTAGAGTCAAGTGCTCCTCAGGGTATTCAAAAAACGTGTAAATGTGCTGTTGAGAGAGATGGTTTTGTAGTGGATTTGGCACTGCTGGCTTAATGGTTGGACTCAATTATCTTAGATGCCTTTTCCAACTTTAAAGATTCTATGATTCTGTATGTGCCACTGTCCCTTTCTCTGCTCTTACAAAAGGTATCTACAGTCATATGGAAAACAATCAATGACAAAATAGTGAAGTCAAGTAATTCAATGTGTTTCTTTGGCTTAAATAAACTAGTAAATACCTAGAGTTCTATATTTGACCAGAACAATAAAATACTCATGTTTAAATCGTAAAATGTATTGATAAACAGAAAGTGTATGAATTTGCATCCTTGAGACCCATAAGCATTTGCATACATAATTTGCTCCATGCATTTCATAAATACCGTGAAAGACAAACATTTATGTGCAAAGCTTCTCTTATCAAGAAATATTGTGAATCCTACATTTTTTCCACTTCTGAATGCATTTTTGATAGCTAGAAAAATAAACTAAAGCAGCCCATACCTGCACTGAATTTTAAAAAGAGTAGAACAGGAGCTATAAAGGCTCCACAGGTAGTATCTGCTGCTAAAATAGTGAAATCACACCCATTCAGTTGATACTCTAAATGAAATTCTATTAAAGTGTAATGGACAACACTTGGTACAACAATAAAATAGTAAATCCACTTCCAGCACTCTTATATGCCCTTTTTCTCTCCATTTGTCCTCCTTATTTAGACGTTGTTCTTCCTCCCAAATCCGCTCTGCATCTAAGGCTATCACCACCTTCCACAATCATCACCTGTGGAGATACTCATTCTAGAAAATTCTCATCCAGTGAGCTGGTAGAATAAGCAACAGAGCCACTCACAAAACTTCTACCATGCTGTCATATATGTGCTGTGGATTCTGTAATTCACTTGTGCTGGTTATTTCATTATTTTTTGCTATTGGAAAGCAAGGCTGTATGGTTCTTGCTACATTAAATTCACTGAGGTGATTAAATGAAGAGATTTGATTTTCGTTTGTATTTCTGCAGCTATCAGAAATTGGGAGCTTAAATTTACATACTAAGCAAAATGTACAGCCTTCCTGACAGGGCCCAAATGGAATGTCATTAAGGAAAAAGTCCAGTCTGCTGTATTCACAGGCACATTAATTGCCAGTACAGCAACATCAGCATCCAGCAGGCCTGGACTCTGCACTGGTCCAGCTTTTTCTTTGTCTGGTAATAACAAAGTAAGGAAGATTCTATTAAACACATAGACATGGCACACATCAATTAACTACCTAATTAAAAAATAGTTGATATTTGTTCTACAAATAAACAGATGCATTCATCATTATTACTGTCTCACTGATCAAGCTGGTAATCCATGAAGTAATTCACGAGATGGGGAGAAAGGCATCAGAATAATTTTAATGTATCAGTATAGTACATAAAGTCTGGCTTACTGAGCAACCCCATTTTCTGAATATGAAAAAATGTTAGCTGTGCGAGAGTTATCCCCTGGTATCCTTCCATGCACCTTAAGAATAGAATATTTCTCCCCATTGCTATGTTCATTTGGAAACATGGTTATTTAAAGGATGATGATGGTATTTTTTAAAAATGCCCAGATCCAGGAAAACAATTATTTACAGAAAAAGTTCTAAACTCATTAGATTTGTACCTTCCTAGAAAACAACTTTTAGTCCCTGCCCCCCAAAAGACCCCAGAAATAAAAAGTTAAGTGGTTATACTTCCTTCCTTACCCCTCTTATCCCCTGTATTTACTATTCTGGCATAAAATATGGCTAGGCTTTATCTTTCATTTTGGTTTTTTAGTATTTGGGCAAAATTATTTATACATAATGATGACAACATTTTTTTGAATTAGTAGAGAGATTTCACCTTGAAAAAACCTTGAAATGGGAAGTGATATATAAGAAAATCAAGACTTTCAGAATGCTAATGGTAAGGTTTCAGAGAACAGAAATACAGCAGGGATAAAGGAAATGAGGCAAAGTTGGCATTCAGTTCATTTGAAGAAGATTATGTCACAAAAGCCAGAGGTGGATTTCATTTCATAATCATCCTCAATACATTTAACAGGTTGACAACAGGCATGTGAAATAGTATATATACTGTCTTTAAATGCAATAATCCTTAAAGGTGTCAAATGAGACACACACTGCAGACAAAATCTTCTGCATTAGTGCCCATGCCATATATAGTAGAAATTTTAAAAGAACTCAATAATCTGAATGTTAGTGGGAATTTTCAGAAGACTACAATTATTTTAACTACTTCAAGCATCCAGCTTGAATGCTTGCACCTTCTGCTACTCCCTCCATGCTGAACAGCACAATACCATTTGAGGAATACAGCCATACTCCCAGCCAGGGTCCAGGCAGCGAATCTCACCCATAATGAATCACAGACTGTTTTCTAAGATTTGGGTAATGCAGTTTTAGGAGGAGAGCTGCCTGGCTGCAAGGCTTCTTTTTTCAGGAGTGCAACAGTGATGTGCCAGGGAGGCCTGCCCACAGAGTTCTGTGCCTTGGAGTGAAACAGCAAAGCTCACCTGGCTTCCCAGGATAGTCACTGGACAGCTGTGAGTTTAGGACAGCCTTTCCTAAAGCACCCAATTATATTCTCCCATTTCAGTCCTGACTTTTATCACTTTAATAGCTGAATGTAGAAAGCTGCCGTAATGAGCTTTGCTAACCACTTGCCAGTGCCCTCATAAGGATTTTATTTTTAACAATTTGGAACATGCCAAGAAAGAACTGAAAGGTCAAGAAAGCTGAGGAGCTAGAAGAAATAGATATGCTGCTTTCAGGCACCTCAACTTGATACACATGGTGACCAATTTAAATTTCTAGTTTACTGCTTTTTCCTGGACCCCTCAGGGCAAGAGCCCTACTTAATTTATATAAAGGACCATTACCATATTCCTGATTACAATATTTACAGTCCAGAACTGTGTTTATGGGTGATTTTGACTCACTGATGTAAATATTACAACTTAAACCTGTCGGGCAATTCTGTTCCTTTGCTCTGCCCTGCTAAAATGAGCATGAATAGCAGCATAGAAAGAGGTTCAAACAGATTTTGATCTTCACTATATAAGTCACATTTTGTCCTCCAACCCTTATATTTACCAGTATTTTCTGATTTTCCAACTTTTATTCTGTGTTTTCAGGCAAAATAATAATAATATCTTGCAGTAAAACAGCCAGTGATTTAAAGACAAACCTGCTCCGTTCTACAATCTTTTACTGGAAATATTTTCCATCTTTATCCCTAGTGTGGGCCAAATCTTATTAGATCACTTTTTCTTGCAGCCAGAGGCACAGCAATCACCTCTCCTGACAAATACAGCTCTAGATCAACTGCAAATACAGTTCAAGGAAATATGGTATACAGAAGATTTTTTTGTTTGTTAGATATTTTCAAGAGGGTATTTTTGCCTACCCTTTCAGGCAAGCTAGCCCCAGTCTTGCAGGGAGGGAAAGAAAAAAAAGAACAGGTAATCACAAGGCTTTGGCCAGTACTCCATGACCCACCAGCAAATACTCTGCAGAGGAAAGTCTGAGGAAATGCTAAAAAATGGACTTGCACTAATCAGCTTCGAGGGAAGCTCTTATGATATTTCATACCATCATTATATGTTTCAGTAGCAATCAATGAAGGCATATGTGCCTTATGTTAGCACCAGTGAAGATTATTAACTGCTTTCATAAATACTAAGCAAAATGTGTAAATAGCCAGGAAAAATATTGGAAAGATGTGTCCACTTGGCTTTGTGCAATTCAGTCTTGCAAAGCACAGAAACTGCTTTTTGTGGGAATTAACTGATCATTTTCATGGTAGATACATTATTTTTAATTCTTTGTGGATTATTCCTTAAATCACTTAGGTTAAATCCATATGGTTTTAAGTATTAGATGATGCCAAAGCAACCCTGCTTTGAATAAACAAGACACGTTTCAGGATTCCAGGATTCCAAAGTATGTATAGTTAGAAGACTGAGGATTGATCCTGACTTGTAGAAATAACTCAATACCATTTTTTGGAAAGTATTAGTTTTTGATCCACTGTTTTGGTAGGTACACTGGCATTTGGCCAGTGCTCAACCCATTACATCCACTAAGCTATTATATGTGCTAGATGTTTCTGTCATCACACTGGCCCTCATACACAAAATTCTTTATGAAATTAAAAAGAAAGAAAGGTCAAGTTATGCCATAAGGAATAAGCATTGAAGCTGTTGAAATCAATGTAGTTCTATGTAGGAACAACAGTTTGTAGAACGGGCTTATTGTCAGTGTAGCTTATGTTGCTTTAGAAGCATTTTAAAAGCTCAAAAAGCCACTGCCAATCCAGACCAGTTGTTGGTAGAGATGTACCAACATCTCTACATACCAATCTCTACTGTGATTTAACCACAGCCTTTGGGTACATGACCACACATTTTCCACTGAATGCCCCTGAACACTCTTCAAATTTTTACTGTATGTTTGTTGTGATTGTTTTCCTCTTTCAGACTAGAAAACCATACTAGTATGTTTCTAAATGCTTTTGCACAATGAAAAATATGCATTACACTTTGTGATGATAAGATCTGTCTGCAAGAACAAGTTAATGAATCCAGAGCATTGACAAACACCACATGTAAACTGCACGTCACTTTTGTCAGTAAAATTTCTTATGATAAATTAAATGATAATGATTTCTCACTTCAATACTATGCTGCAAGATTTTCTGTCACAGTATGCTCCATTTCAACTTTAAATTAAAAAAAAATCTGTAATATCCAGGTAAACTTTGGCATTCTACAAAATGCTTCTTTTTATGCACTGTAAACGAAACCAAAGGCAGGATAGAAAGAAATGGAAAAAAAAAGCCTTACCCTCATGAAATGAAGCAGAGTTAGCCATGGCAAAGAGATGTAAATAGGAAAAGTTGAATGCAAGATGTGTGGAAAGGAAAGTAAAGACATCACTGAAAACAGGGAAAAAGAAAACAAAAGAAAAAGTGAGGAGGAATGGGGAATGGTTCCTCTTAAATAATATATTCTGAAGGCTAGTTTTTCAATGACTTTTGTAAAGATTGTGAAAAAAGTAAATGCATGGACAACAGAAATAAGAGCTGCCATTATATTTACAATCAGCAGTGATGTTGTTAAGCAGAATTTTTTCTTGTCAGTGCAGTTTGGGAAATTTTAATCAATACTCAATTACCATCAAGAAATTTACATGTGAAGTCACAGCTCTGCTGAACATGTTAAGGAAACCAAGTCATGAACTAATATCTACATAAAAAAAAAAAACTTTTTTATATATGCAGCTCACAGAACATTATTAACAGTATTACATATCACCTCAGCCTTGCTCAAGCATTTGTGATTTTCCTGACTGGTAATGTGGGGGAGAACGTTTTTAACATGTGAGGTTTTTTGGTTAGACAACACTGATCCACTCATTAAATATTACGAGAAAATAAACAGGAAAAAGCCATTTCCAAGGGACCTAGACAAATTGCAAATTTTGAATCTGGATTCCCAATTCAGCTCAGCACATTCCTGCTCAGTTGTTGATGGCATTACTGATTTTATTGTTGCTGATCACTTGTTTGTTTTTTGAGAGATGCCATATGGAATAGCCTTGTATCTTCTCCTCCCCTGTAACAGAGGTTTTGGTCTCATGATAGTAAAGAAAGGGAACCAACTTAGAAATCCTCAAAAAGACTTCACAGAATAAAGAACTGTTCTCCATCCAGCATTAGTTTGGTTTGCTTTAATAACCAGAACTGTCTCTCCATTGTTTTAGTCCATGTCTCTGCTCTGAGTGGAAGGAACAAGAGCTTTAGACTGGCTATAGGTCTAAGAAAGTGACAGCCACTACCCAGCCTAACATCTCCAGTGCAAAGTAGCCAGGAGGTGCTGTGCTATTCATTTTCAGTACACAATTCACCATCAGTACTCAGCATAAGCATGGAGGAGGGTGAGGCAACTTGCAAGTGATTGTTGCTTTTCCCCCTGTTCTCCCTAAGAGCTCTGAGTGACTGGGAATGGTTTTGAACGGATGGAACAGTAAAGAGGAGCCCAGTAACCAGAATGGTCATGCATCCAAGCTGCTACAAAGGCCATTTAACTTCAATTTTCTTCAAAGGCTACTGCTAAGTCACACCTTGTCTGTCACATAGGTCCACTCTAACTTGTTGTGTAAATTTGGATTTCTGAAAAGACACCAAATGGTAGATTAAATCAAATCCATTTGGACAGGATGGATGAGCCTCAGAGAAGCTGAGATTGTCCTTCCTACAGAGCACATGACATAGGGGCAAAACCAGTAAGACATATCACTGTTCAGTATTATCTGGACTCACACAGCCAGATCCGCCAGTGTTTTGGAATACATTGGACAACTCCACTCACACATCCATCATCTTTTCTAATAACTCATGTAGCCACAAGACTTCTCCAACCCATTGTTCTCTTTGTAAATAAATTAAATAGAATCACACCCTTACCATAAATCTCCACAATTACAGTGCACCATAAACTGCTCTGAACTCCAAACCTCTCCTCATTGGAAAAGACATTAATCCACTCTGAATTGGTTTTCCTTATTAAGCCTTGATTTATTGGTCTGCCCTCTCTTAAAATGCCTTTTATTTATTCGACAATATTTTACACAAGCTGTCAAAAGCCGCCTGAAGATTTATAACAGTTCTGATCTCTGGATCCCCTTTCAACTCAAACCCATGATTTATTTATTTTTTTCTTTTAACAAGTTGTCTAACAGGCTAGAACGACATGATTTGCCCTTGTAAATGCCATTCTGGTTTGACCCTATCAAGTTATACTTATTTAAGTATTCACACTATTTTATCCTTGAGCTCAATAGGTTCTCTGTGTAATTGGTAACAGGAGGACATCAGCTAAACCCTTTGCAACATATTATGGTTTGGTTTATGGATTCTTGTTGGCTCATATTCTGCATCTAAAAAAAAACCCCAAAACAACCCAAATTCCTCCCTCCTCTACTCCTCCATGTTCTGGAAATGAACAAGAATTTCTATAAATCAGATTTCCCGCCTGACATGTTAAGAACAAAACAAAATAAAACCATAACCAACAAAACTTAAAAATACAAAACACTCTAAGATTTTATCCTGATAGTAATTCCAAGGAAGCTAGAACAATGAATAAAAAAGTTTACCTCCATCACACACAGGTAGCATATGCTACCTGCACTCGTAACTTTCAGGTAAGCAGAGGCTTATGTGCTTTGAAGTAAATTTGTAAACATAGTTAAGAAACACTAAATGGTAGAATTTGTCTGCATTTCCATACCATTCCTTTCTATTTATTAATTTATCACGAGCTTCTAGCTTTCCATGTTTAAGCCAAATGAAAACCTGGGAAAAACGTACTACCTGCTACTCCAGAAGAACTGTAGCAACAGCAGAAGCTTTACAAAAAGCAGATATATGTATGCTGGAAAGCTCATAGACCTATGTGAAATGCATTTAGTGTTCTGTTGCTGTGTTGCAATTAAAATTCCTTTAAAACCTGAAGTTCTGCTTCCAAATCTGAGGAAAAGGCGTGTTTGGCTGTTGAAAGGATGCTATTGTACAGAAATGCTTTACTAATAAAGCAGTCTGGGTAGACACCACCAGACCAAAATGACATTTCATGCCCTGGTGAAGGGTAGCAATGCTTACACAGGCAGGATCCCAGGCTCTGCCTGAGACAAACACGGGTCTGTGCGGGCACAGCTGCGAGCGGAGAGTGACGGCAGCAGCTGCTGGGCTCTCTGAGCAGAGGCAGAAGATGGCTCTGGGGCTTGTGCCACTGCCCCGGGACAGCGCTCCCAGCACCCTGCTCACCAAGGGCCACGCACTGCAGCACCCACCCGGCAAACACCATCGCTCCTGCTTTGCCAGCTGGAGGAGAAAGGAGGGTGAGAGAAGACCAAAAAATAACCCGTTGTTGCTCCTTTCCAGGTGACTTCCTGATTAAACGGGTCAGGAACACAAGTTGTTTACAATAGAAATTTAGACTGCTTTTAATTAGTGTATGCAGTAAAATTTAGTCAAATTGACCAGAACTGGGTTTCTGTTCCTTTGTATTGGAAAGTGTAAAAATTACTGACTGCACCAAACCCAAAATCTTTTGCAGTATTAAAACCATGGCAGCACTATTACATCAGTTAAATAAGTATGCCTTATTATTGTTGGCCTTCTCACTTGTTTCAGACTTTTAAACAAAAAGAACAAGAGCCTCCCTATTGAATATAGCTCACTATTCCATATTTGCTTTTAATTATTTTTTTTAACAGAAAACCCCAACAAAACTATTTTAAGTAAAGTAGAAATGATCCTTTAATTCTGCAGTTAAAATTTGATATAAAAGCACTCACATTCATTGCCAAAACCTCAATCTGCTTCTTGAATCATACAGAACTCACTAAAAAGCAGACACTTGCACCATAAATTTCTTAGGCAAACTGTAGAAAGCACTATAACTTACCGATGTCATTGCTTCTTTCAGAGGAGTCTTTCTCTAGAGTGCCGGATACTGTACTGCCCACTAATTCCACTTTTGGACTATCACTCCTGCATTTGGATCAAGAAGAGGAGATGTTTTATTGGGAGTTTTTGTGTGGGTTACAGTAAATTGGTAGCTAACTTGTAATTAATAATGAGAGAGCAAAGTATTCTTCCTTTGCAGCACCAGAGTAATAGCAATGTCAGTGAGAGCAATCTCTAGCAAGTCGACATGCTGTGTGGATTAACCTTATCCCATTTCTCCTTAACACCTGTCAAAAAAGCCTGTTTTAGACACCGTAGTGTCCGGAATAATTCTTCAGATGTTCACAGCATCTCAACACGAAGGAAACCTAAGGGCAAGAGGACATTTTTCAACATCTTCTTTGTAGTTTTTTCTAATTGATTGGCTTGCACAAACTACAGCAGTGGACTACCTGGCATGCTGCAGAAAGCGAGAGAACCTCAAGCTAGCATTGTGTGTTTCAGCAGTTCTGAGTATTTACTCATAAATGCAATTCCTCCACCATGTTTTTGCCCTTTTCTTATGAGACTGGACTATGAACACTGTTTCCACAGTCTGAAGAACCAAGATCACCTAATTTGTCAGAAATGTCTTTTGAATAGCAAAGTGTCAGGAACTATGATACTTTATACAGAGGAGCTATTTTAAAATCAAACAGGAGATCAAACAAAAGCAACAAAATTATATTTGGAGAACATTCCATCCCGCAAGTACTTGAGTTTACTAAAATAATCTACCTACTGAAACAATATTAAAAAAAACCAACAGTGGTAGGCAGATAGCTCAGTATTGCACAGGTCACTCAAATCTCTGATATTTACTGCGACAACTGTTCAGTTAACGCAATACATTGTAGTTGCCATCATTATCAGGTCAATTGACAAATACAATAGTTTTTCCACAATGACTATTCCCCGTGTAACATTATGAAACTGTGATGTATGTAAGGTACCCAACTTAGGGATAAAGATATAGATCTGCCCCAAAACAACCCAGGCAGATGTGTACTATACAGTGCAATAATTAGTAATAATTAGCTGTTGACAATAAAATACATAGTGAGCTCAGAAATCTTGTTGATTTTTTTGTTGGTCTTTGCTTTTGATACCATAAGCTAATGACAGATGGCCTGAACCTCAGCTCATGGCAGCAGCTTATGAGCAAAACACAAAGTGGCTGGAAACCCTATTTCAGACTTCAGGAAGGCTGTGATAAAGAGCTGAAAATTTTTATTAAAACCCAGATGAGGTCATAGATTAAGTGAATATATATCCCATTAAAGCCTATGATAGGGTGACAAGCAAAAAAAAAAATAGACAATCAGATTGATAGCAAACTAGTCCTCCACAGCTCTCAATATGGCAGGCAGTCTGCACCAAGAAGGACACAGAAGAAATTTAACACATGCATAGAAAAATGTATTAATTGGCAAGATGATAAATAAGGGTATTTCTAAGTGATCTACCTGAACAATTTGTTTTCTTATTTTTTAGTCTTTAACTTTTTCTTATATTGCTTATATATTTGTAAACCTATAAGAAGCAACGTAGTTTCTTGGCTGACAGAGCAATGAGCATCTGACTGCATACTCTGTTTTGCACACATACATTTTCCAGCAATCTGAGAGCAGACTGTGAGTTGGAAGCACCCTAGCAAATGTGTGAGTATGGCTTTGGAGAGACTCTTAGAATGGCATGATTTAGGGCTGAAAGTCACAACATTTACCATTTGCCTACAAAAGATACCAAGATATATGGCAACAGCCCCAAAAAAACCCCCGACCCTGTTGTCAGAAGACTCAACAGGCTTATTATGCCACTCTGCATTCATACTGTTGTGAAAGGAGTGGAACCCTCCCTTCTCATTTACAGTGTCCCTCTTTGCTTGTGCCCATACAGACAGGCTGTCAGCTTGACCAGACAGATGATCAGCCTGAGAGAAACCCCACACTAATACAAGTCCCACTGCAAACTGATTAATCGCCATCTGGAGCAACTTCCTGACCCATATGGCTGCGCAGCTGCACAAATGCTGGTGCTAAACATAAGGGAGGCTGTGGGAATGGGGTGCCAGGACAAGGAACCCTGTTAGCAGTGGTATGGACATGGATTAGTTTAAACTGATTGTAAAGATGCACCTTCTATAGGTGTTTATGGCTTGCCTACTCCAGAGAATTGACTTATCTATAAATTGTATAATCATGGTATGTCTAAGTAAGCTGTGAAGTGTTTGGAACAAACTGACAGCTATTCTCTGTCCCACATGGTTTTTATCTGTCCTATTGCCCTTGAAGCCCTACTCTGCCTCCCAGTGAAGGAGGATTATATTTATTGGAAAAACAATCATCACTACAGAAAGTCAGTGAGATGCATAAGATGCAAGCCATTTATTCCAGACAGAAAGAAACCCTCTTTGGCTAAGCAGCTGCCATGGAAATCTCATGGGACTCACTTTGTAACTACAGCAATTTTCCCCTCAGGATCATGTACTGGTTTTGGCTGGGATAGAGTTAATTTTCTTTATAGCAGCTTGCATGGTGCTATGTTTTAGATTTGTGCTGAAAACAGTGTAGATAACAGAGGGGTGTTTTCATTGTTACTGAGCTGTGCTTGCAGAGTCAAGGCCTTTTCAGCTTCTCCTGTCATCCCACCAGTGAGGAGGGTGGGGGTGGACAAGGAGCTGGGTGGGGACACAGCTGACCCCAACTGACTGAGGGACGTCCCAGACCACATGGCATCACACTCAGCATCTGCAGGTGAGGGGAGAAGGAGATGGAGGATGTTTGGAGTTATGGCATTTGTCTTCCCAAGTCACCACTGCAGGTGACGAAGCCCAGATTCTAGGGGATAGCAGGACACCTGCCTGCCTATGGGAATTAGCAACATTCTTTGCTTTGCTTGCACATGCATAATTTGCTTTTCCTGTTTAACTCTTTGTCTCCACTCACAAGTTTTTTTACTTTTCCCCTTCTGATTCTCACCCCTATCCCACTGTGGGAGAGTGAGTGTCTGCATGGGGCTCAGGTGCCCACCAGGGTTAAACCACAACAGGTCAGCAAAAGTTCTGCTGATTCAATTTTTTTTCTAATTGCTTTAGGTTTTTCAGATTTTGGAAATGGATACCAGCAGGTCTTAAAATAATTACTGTCTTATTAAACTGAATGGGTTTAAAAACAAAACAGCCTTACTGAAGTGATTGCTTCCACTTGAAGTTTCATATTTCTTAATTATCCAAGCAATTAAAAGTATTTTCCATTTTTTCTATGCTAGACATAGCAAAGTTTGGACAATTAAGAACATAAAAGGTTACTGTTTAGGTGTGCCTTTTGCCTTTGATAACATCAAAATTGAAATATCTTTAAAAAATACATGGTTACTTCACACAGTTGTGTACTTAGGAAAAAAAAAAAAAGAAAAACACAAGAGCAGCAAAATAACCTTCCAAAATTCTAAATGCTAAAAATTAATAGCACGTTTAAAATATTTCAGGCAAAGGATAGAACAAAAGAATAGCTACTCCATTGCACCACTCACCAGTGAACTGAACACTAGGGTATGTATTGGTCTTTCCAAGACATCACATAGCTAAATCTGAAGATTGTAGCAAATACTTTTATTTCTAAGTATGCCCAGGTGATCAGCAGGTGTGGTATTTTGGGCAACTGGGCAAGCATGTTCAAAGCCAAGTCCAAAAGAAGCTGTGGCAGTAGCACCTGGATAGAAGGGTAGGTTCTCAGAGATGTACAGCCAAAGCATTTCAGTAAGATGAAACTAGGAGCATAAGGCAGGTGCCTTTTTTCTTTTCATTTGCCCCAGATTTCTCACTAAGAGCATTTTTTTATTTAACCATATGTGGAGGAATGAAGGGAACCAAGCATTTCGCTCTACTCTAACCTATACTCTATTCTGGTATTTAATTCACCTTTACTATATTCAAATCCAGTAGTTCAATGGCAGCTAATTTTCCTAACAGTACAATAGTAAAAATATTTTCATGCCTATATTCTAATTTTTCTGCAAGATGCACAGCTTGCCCATTTTAGGCAACTGCTTTTATTCTGGTTTTCATCTAACTCTATTCATTATGCATAAAGGAAATCTACAGTGCACAACCCAGATGCTGATGACTAAAATGTAGCCACCTAGACTTGATCAGGACTACAGTGAGGCCTTTAATTTCTGCAACCTTTGCTCTAGCAGAGAATAAATGGACTTGTGTTGACAAGTCCAGCTTCTCAGTGCTCCTCAAAGACTACAACCACCTCTGATAAAAAGCATCATGTAACTGCAGAGCGACAACCAACATTAGAGCATAATTTCTTGACAGCACTATTCTGTAGTGGAACCAGCTAAAAGAGCACTGAAGATGTGTATTTTGCTAAAGTTTGATCTAAAATGATCAAAGAAAGCAGACTGAAACCAGGCTGACAGTATTTGAAATGTGCATTGCCTAATGCTCTTCCTCAGCACAATCCAAGCTTTTGCACTGCCTTAGTGCCCAAGCTAAGCTGCAATAACTTGAGGTAAACTAAGAAAGTCAAGATCAGAGTAACATTCTGATGCAGGTATTTCCCACACATTCCACACTGTTGCAGTAACAGTAGAATTTCATCAGTAGAAATGAACTAGTCATGAACAGTCTAAGACTGCTATTATTGAGAAGATAGTTATGATCCAGCCAGATCACTATAAAGATTTTCTTTTTTCTTGTTGTTCTTTAAATACAGCTTACTGTGAAATAAATTGGGACATAAACTGCAAAACCTGAATTCTTTAAATGCATGTTTTTTCCACTTATCCCAAAAGCACTGGGCAGAAGAAAAGCAATACCTTGCATGAGTCACAGGCACAACTGGTCTTTCTGGTCGTCTCGGGGGCAAGGTACCAGGTCTGTTCACAGCATTGGCTTTGGGTGGCCGAGGTTTCTTCGGAGGTATAGCAGGAACTGAAGGCTTCTGCAAGTCTAGCTGTTTTTGCTCTCTCTCTGATCTTTCTTTAAATCAATCATTTCCAGAAAAAAGAACAGGGATATTATTAAGTGGAATTCATTTGTACTTACAAGTCTACATTCAAAGAAGGAATCTTCAACTGTAGATAGACTGTATACAAAGAAAAACCTTTCCATTTCTGTTCTAAATCATTCTTTATTTAATATATTTGCCACAAATCAGTTGTTCAACCTGCCTGGCTGTTCTGCCTGCAACTCCTCAACCAAAACGTGTGTGCAGTGTCTTAATGGGAATACTATTTTTTATTTTAGTAACTTACTGGTTTCTCACTTGACTACAAAGTCAAAAAGAAACCACTAAGTTTTGAAACTTACTGGTAAAAGGCAAGAAATTACATACCATACAGTGCAACTTATATTAAATTTTAATATTAATTAAACAATATTAATTTAGAAGATCACAAAAATAATTATGCTGGATATTCTTAACATCTCTTGGACAAACAGAGAAATGCCATTTTTGCGGGAGAAAAAGCATGTTTGAAGTGAACTACAGTTAAGTTAAATAAAATACAAGCACAAAAACTTAACAATGTCTAGCAGGATGTAAACCCCTCAGAAAAATCAGACCTATTATTTAGGTTTTAAGCACAGACTTATTTGCTGAATTTTTCAGCTTGCCGATGAAAACCTAGATCATTTGCAGAACTGATTATGCATAGTTAGGGACTGCTGCCATGCTAATATCCAATGCCAAACATGCAACACCTGTGCATGTATCAAGTACCATACACATGAATAACTCTTCCAAATAATATAATAATATAATAATAATAATAAACTAACTAATACAAAACAAACAGGTAAGCATGTTTGCCACACCAGAGAAGGCCTGATTTTTCTTAAAGAAAGGACTAAACTCTCCAAGGAACTAAAGTTCTGCTCTCTATATCCTACTATTTCAACACCCTACTTCCCTTGACAATGCTGCCTATGATATCCCATGAATGTTACACCTCTGTATAAATATAAGAGGTATTGGGAATGTTACAGGATATTGCTTAATGGATTCTTAATGAGAACCCATTAATGAGAGGAACATGGAATAAATCCTCAGAAAAACAATGCACATTAGGTTTGGAATAGTCCAGCTAGTGACTATTGCTCACAGGCAGCATGCTTTGAGCAGATGCAGTCATCCGGTCCTCAGTAACACTGAAGCTTTTCCAGCATACTGTGTAATTTTTACACACTTAATCCTGTGACAATTTATACTGCATCAGCATCCAAGAATCTAAATTGTATGAGGGACAGGCTGGGCAGTGTGCCAACACACAGCTCAAAGGATGTTCCTGTGCCACCCCTGCTGCCACACCACATGAGCGATTCCCCCCACTCCCTGGTACCCCTGAAATGTGAGCACTACTCTTATAGCCTCCTTTTAGTGTTTAGAAAAGTTACAGATATTTATAGCCTAGGAGAATAACACATTTAAATTTCCTCTGCTGTTTTAGCAGTCAGTTTTATAAATCCAAAAATGGAAAGAAAGGGGGTATATTGCTAAGATAACCATGAGAAGCAGCACACATAACCAAAAGTAAACCTATGTAAACAGCTGAAACACCTGTCAGATGGCTAAGATGTATATCCAAAGGTACAAAGTCTGAAGGTTCTGTCACTAAATTATAACTGCATATTATGCATTTAGTCATGTGGATACACGTGCCTTTTAAAAGGCTGCAAGTTCAAATACTTAGACATTAAGAAATCCCATAAACAAACTTGTTCATACAATCTAATAGCCCACTTAACATATGAAACTTGGAAACGTCTTCAATTAGAGAATAGATGGAAATATTTTCCTGAGACTATTCACCATTCACAATGAATACAATGAGACCATTAAAGGTTTAATTTGCTTGTCCCTGCTCAGTGTGGTACTGTGTCCCATTTCTCACAATGTTCAAACATGGCTTTGAAGAATTTTTTCATTTCTTTGCTGCCTTGCCTGTGACTTTTGTGGCTATGATAATGGGGTGATTCATAAGCATTAATAACTATATCTCCACAAAATCCCTTTGTGATGCAGGAAAACCACCAACCCAGCTTTCAACTAGAGAACCAAAGCAGACAGATGTTAAGAAAAAAGTACACACTAATCTGGGGTATTTTACTCTATCGAGCACCTGGGTTTTACAGAGCACTGGAATTTACACAGCATTTCATGTATTGAGAGCAAATCTCCCCTGGACTTTGGTTGTGGCTGCATGTATTCAACAGCTCTAGATGGGTACAATTGAACACCCTGAATTTAGTCCATAAGCACAATGAGAGCCTTTCCAAAATGCCTATCATCACAGTCTATCAGAGTGGAAAACAAACATCCAAACGATACACATAATGGAAACAGAGTGGGAAATGAGGATGTGCATTGGTTCTATTTCCCTCATCTCTCTGCAGAGAACAGGCAGGAAAGCACATTTCATACCTTTTTCTTCTGTTCGATTAGGAAGACATTCTGGCCTTTCAGGTGGTATCTTCTTGATTTCATGCTTTCGATCTGTGGTCCCTGTCAAAGACAGAAAAATTTGGAATTCTGACCAAGCCAACAAAACAGTGACATAAGATTTAATTCTGCAATTTCTTGGGCTTTTTATATTCCCCAATTTGAAAATGTCTTGCTAAAACTGAACATAAATTTGTATGAAATATTCGGCTGTACCATAATGACAAAAAAGCAATTGGATATTTATGTCTTTATAATCAAGTTCACGGTTTCCAAAGTGTGCAATCCCAAAGAATAGACACTCTCTGACTATTCTATGTGAAAAAATAAAATCAATAACTGCAGATTTTAAAATGTGGACAAATCCTTTATCATTACAGACATAAATGAAGAGTAACTCAACAGTGTGCAGAAACATTAGGAATAAATTGATTAATTGAGCAATGCCAAGAGAATATGTGATGGAGCTGAATACAGAGGTTATTTTACATTAAATTAACACATCCCTCCCCTTTTTCTCCACTATGAGTAGCTGTTCACTTCCACATATTAGAAGGAGGAGAAGAGCAGTGCTGGCAGCATTCTGCATGACTATTTGCATGACTGTTTTAATTGACAGTTTTTGGCCTGGAGGTGTAAGCCCCTGGCTGCTTCTGCCTCGGTACTAGAGGACCTGGCATACAGACTTCTATTGCTCCAAGAAATATGGGAACTTGTGGCACCAACAATGGGAAGATTTTGCAAAAATTTCCTGGCACATGCCAGGAAATCTTCTAATCCCCATGTTATAACAAACACTTTATTGGATATTGGCTTTGCTGCACTGGCTAACCACAAGGTGCTAATGCCATTTCAACTTAGTAGTGCTGAAAACCGCTTTAGGTAACACTATTAACATTTCAATAAAAATTACAGTAGATGAAATCCAAGAAAAGCAGAGAAGGCAGGGCAAGGAGCACAAGGCAATTTTTTGTTTCAATCTATTCTATTATATGCAGTTCTCAAGTGCATTTACATTTTCTGAATGTGCTGTTGCAACTCCCTTCTGCAGCCGGTTCTTAGAGATCAGTAGTCATCAGTAATGATCACCAGCCATTGTTTGTTTACCCAAGTGTGCTGTTGGGCAACAGTACCACATATCATGTAAATAAATAATACTAAAGTCTCATTTATTGTTGGATTTGATAATCTTAAGGGTCTTTTCCAATGGAAATGATTCTATGAAAAAGACTTCACTCCTGAGAGGAGAAGCTGTTGCTGCAAAGCAATTAAAGCCTGTCAAAAAAAAGTTATGCAAAGCACAAGTCAATGTATTGATATTCTTGCACACACTAGTGTGTTAAAAAAGAAAGACACATAAGTCTATACCTAATTACAGTATGATTAACAGTCATCATTAACACACAGAGGCACATTCTCAGGCCAAGTCTAGAACAATGAGCCTACAGCCACTGAGGAGCTCCCAGACTCAGTTGTTCTTCCTACTTGGATTGTGACCCCCAAATTAATCAACAACCAGGCAGGCACCATGATCCTGCCCGTGCTGGTTTGAAATGGGAANGGAAGCTGCTGTGGAGATCATGCAGCCAAAGCAGAGTGACCCCGGGGCCACAGTTCCCGCTGCAGGGGTCACAAGACCACNCATGGACATGCCTCTGTGAAACACGTTTTAACACATGTTAACCTCTTTTAACACATGTTAAAGCAGGTGTGTAAAAACCCGGGAACTTCCTCTTTCCCTGTGGGCAGCAGAAAGGTAGGTCTGGCCTGGCCCGCCCTGGCCAGGCTGGGCCCGGAGGCCCTCCCGGGGGCCAGGCCCTGCCGGGCCCTTTCCCCTCCCCCGGGCTGTCTGCTGGCAACCCGGCCATCCCATCGGTAGCCGGGCAGGGAGAAAGAGAGAGAGACGGGGAAGGGAGTGTGCTGCGGGGCAGAAAGGAGCCAGCTTTGTTCACATCTGGGCTGATCTCTGCACCCCACCCCACCCCCCCAGGCCGGGGCCCAGCCGAGCCCGCCGG
>VXAX01007071.1:0-115325 GCA_013399835.1 Leptocoma aspasia | reverse complement strand
ACCCCCCCAGGCCGGGGCCCAGCCAAGCCCGCCGGCCCCCCAGAAGCAGCCCAGGGACGGCGCAGGGGATTCGTACCCCCTGTGGAAGCTGCTGTGGAGATCATGCAGCCAAAGCAGAGTGACCCCGGGGCCACAGTTCCCGCTGCAGGGGTCACAAGACCACCTACCGGCCCTGGGTGAGATGTTAACCCCTTCAGTGCTGCAATCCTCCCTCCAGTGAGAGAAAGGGACCAGGTGGAAGCCATGTAAGGGAGCAAAATGAGACATCGGGGTCAGTGAGGAAGAAGTCAAGCTCCAGATGGGAGGGAGGAGGAAAATGCTGAAAACCTTTTGTGAGTTATGGAAAAGAAAAGACTCTTGTTTTTATGTAACACATGGGACTGTCGGGGAGATGAAAAGTTCAACTTGAGCAAGGAGGCTCCATGTTGGAGTCAGCAGATGTTGATGTGCTGTGATCCCATGAGAAGCTTGAACAGAGAAGAAGAGAAGAGAAAATGAGCTCCCGTGCCCCCAGGAGATATGATGATTCCTATCTCACAGCAGAAAATGACTGCACTGGCAATTTGCCAGTACTGAACCCACCACACTCAGTGGTGCATTGATTGGGAAAAAATTCAAAATTGGGAAAGTCTAGAATTGGCGAACCAAAACCACTATATTGCCTTAGCTCCCAGGTGACAGTCACCTTCATGGAAGCTTTGGGAAGCTCTGTATCAGCTCCCAGAGGAACCCAAAGGTATGCCCACCCTTTGGTTTGGACACAGTTGTGTTGCTTACCCCAGGTACCCAGTGAAATGCCAACACTTTTCAATGATAGTTCATTAAGGAACTTGTGCTCCTAAATTTAGCTCTCCAGTTTTCACCTTGCTTTGTAAAGTGCAGCACAGATGGCCCTGGCTGTTTACTGCTGTGGAGATTACAAATTTCTATCTCTACTATAATATAGACACCTCTTTACACATATGCCACTTATACTACAAAGACAAGTTCTAATTCTCTGCTTTGATTTTATGCTCTGCATCAGAAGATGCTGACATCTAATTATTTAGGCTGCAACTGACAGTTTTAAATTTATTCATCACACTGTGACTGGTCAAATATGCAGAAGCATTATTGAAGTTGTTACCTACTATCAACAGTAAGACCTGATGTGGAGGTGTGGTAAAATACAGAATAATCTCAGAAAAGAAATAATTTGACAAACTGGAGGATGTCAGGATGGTAATAAACATAGGATGACTTTCAGCTCTAAATATCTATCAGAAGAAACTCTTGTGCCTGATGAGCCAGGAGGTGTCAAAGACTGAGTATGAAAAGAAAAATGCAGTAGTCTTGGCTTTGACATAGACTTAGAAGGCCTTAATAAAATTGTCTGCATCCTTTTTACAACCATTTTTCCTTCTGAAAATGGGCATATTTCACAAGGAAAAATGCTATGGTGACACAGTTAAAGCATTGTATGTGACCAGGTACCTATTAAAAGTGTTATTCTTTAATTATAGCAGTATAAATTGAAATAAATATGAAGTTTTATAGAGTTTTTACAAAACACATCAGGCTTTAACATCAGTAGCCACGTCGTTGTTATACAACCACCACTAGATGGCAAAGTCATACTGCTCTCTCTGGACACTATTACTGATTTAAAATCAAATTTATGTTTCCTTGAGTCTCAAGATAGAGTGAAGAACAAACCAGAGATGTCAATAAGAAACACAAATATTTATGGTCATGATTCTGTAGTCAAAGAACTGCACGACAAATTCAAACTAGTTAAATTATAGCATATTGATTCACAGTAAATTGTATATTAGTGTAAGTTCCTTTTCTACTAACAGCTTAAGACTGTAGGAGAGGAAATTTTACTTTTTAAAGCCCCAAAAGCTGGAACATTAAAAAGAAAACTATCTGGAAATTGGACATATTTGTTTTGGTTTTTAATGTGTGCCTGCAGTGGGGGAAGCAGTAGTGCTGCTGCTGAGTTTTTACAAACTGACTGGACTTATGGGATTAAAGAATTCCAGCCACAGTTATGTTGCCACTACAACTGCAATACAAACGAAACCTCTGAGAGCATCCCCTGCCTTGTGATTTGTATTTTTACATAAATGGAACAGGAATTTGGTTTCCGAGTTCAGGACTGTCAAGTGCGTAGATTCTTCAACTGTTTTGAAGTTTCATGTCAATTTTGATGGAGATGAATTCTATATAAACTTGAATACACTTAATTTAGATTGAGATGTGCTCACTGACATGTGCTCTAAAAAATCAACTGCACTTTACCTGATCCTTGTTTGATGACAGGAGCTGATGGAGGTGGTGGTTTCTTCGGTCTCTGAAATTTAATAACAGAAGAAAACAGGTTGCTTCAAAAAGCCTGTAAATCTCATTCATACAGAGGTTGGAGTTAATAATAAAGTGCTTAACATTAATAATTACAAGTCATGAGACTACAGATCTGTCACATATTTCTCCTGAAATAACTTCATTAAAATGAATTTGAAGAGAGAAAATAGCATTGACAAGTAACATATCGTTTTTATATTTGCAATTGAAATGTTCTGCTGAGGGGTTAAAAAAGTTCATTTTATGTGCCTTAAGGCTGGAGGAATACATGACCTTTGATTTAATTCTATTCTTTAAAATTTAACCTTGTAAATATTCCCACCCATTCTGGAAAAAAAAAAAAAACAAACACAAAGGAACTCCAAGATACATGTGGCAAAACCTGAGGTACTTTCAGACCCATAAATGAGGCAAAAAAGCAGAACTCAGGAAATACAGCAAAGGTTACTCTTTATTCACTTACTAGGATATATTTAGACTTCCAGTTGTGAAAGATCAGAATTTTAGGTGTTCGGTGAAATGAAATTAATTATTCCAACTAATCTGACCTTTTTATACTTTTACTTTCTCTATTATGACGATTTTCCTAACAGTTCTGTAATGGTAAGACTAAGAAATATAAGCACCAAGGGTTCTGGCAGTGCCAGAACAATTTCTCTTCACCTGCAGGCTGGGGGACTGATGGCTTTTCTTCTGTGCTGATGTGTGTGAATCAGCACACTGGCAGCCACCACATGTTTGTTGGAATGAGTACAAAACCAAACGGAGCATCATGCTAGATCAAATGACATATTTTATCTCTCACTTTGAAAAAACCCCAACAAACTACTGTGAGTATTGTAAAGAAATTCTAAGGAAAAAAACCCCAACATTTTTCCCCATATGTTCATCCTTTTTTTTCTGAGAAGGACCTTCTTTCCTTTACTACAGATTGATCACAATCACTTTAACTACATTGCTGGCTGTGTAGCAATGTATATTGTCTTTTGGAACAAATGTGAAATAAAATGATTTTTCCAGATATGCACAGCTTTGCCAAACTTCAATCAGCCATTCCTCCCACTTATTTTCTATCTGTCTGCCAAAGCTTTTGAGGAAGATCAATTGGTTTGTTCACTTGCAGTAATTAGTTCAGTGTCTGCCCTAGAACTCTCAGACCTTGGTCTGACTGTTAAAAGAGAGCAGGTTTGCTGTGAAGGCTGAGTGCTTGCCACATACCCTTCCAAAGGATCTCTCTCAAATATAGCAAGTGTATTTATCTCTGGAGAAAAAGAAATACCAGCTTTTGCCCAGACAGGATAAGCCTAACATCCTGAATCTCAAAGTTGTCATCCAGCAACCTTCAAGTTTCTCCATCTACCATCTTACCCTGACCAGATCATCTCCCATCAGGAAACTGAGAAAGCTGTGGCCAAGAACTCAGGAGATCAGAATGATCTTCTACAGCCTGGCTGTCATGGGCCATTGTCCACAAACACTGAATCCCTTAAACTCTCAGTGACACTTCTACAAGAATTTGGGCAACATGGTTTAAGGTTTAAATGCAAATGAAAAGTGAAGAAAAATTTGGAAAGGAAACAAGACAGAGATAATGAATGTCCTCTGAAAGGTATTAGGAGTTCTGTTGATAATGGCTGCAGAGTGAAATTGTTGATGCTGAGGATTCAACATACAATACAGGCATTTGGGGTTTTATTGTGGAGTGGTGTGAAACTGATCCCATTGACCAACCATACATCAGCAGCTGCAATACAAGAGATGCACTCCCTTAGCACATCTTTTGGCTTAGTTCTCTTCTGTCAGGGATGTCCCATGAGTTATGGGGCATCTAAGTTATGTCCCATGAGATGTGTCTTCCAAAGCATAACAAGTGCAGATGGACAAGTGACAGATTCACTACAGTCACTCCTGATTAAAACCAAAGCACTTATGTAGACAGACACAAAGGAGAAAGGGTCCTGTGGTTCATTTGATAAAGTGGCTTTAACTGAAAGCTGAAGAGGAAAATAGATTGTTTCAAAAGGACAGACCAAGGTCAGAAAGGGTGTAGTGTGAAGGAACCTTAAAAGACTCCTTAGGGGAACATGGAGAAGTGAGAAGGATTTACAAGGGTCTGTGGCTGGGTGAGATAACCAAGAAAGTGATGGAGACAGACTAGAAATTAAGCCAACAGAAAGGAAACCAGGAAGGGTTGGACAAGAACAGAATAGAACTACAGAGCAGGTACAAAGAGTAAAAGGGGAGAGGAAAAAAAGCTGTATAAAGAAACTTGGTGTAGGGATAGAAGGTAAATCCAGATGGTGCTTTAGACTCAGGTAGGGAGCTCAGGGGAAAATCCTTTAATGGAGACCACCTGAGAGGTGGAGATTGGGACTGGGCAGTGAATTGAAAAGGCCTGGAACAAACAGGCATGTGTGGAAAAGAGTCAGGCTTGGAAAACTGGGGACTGAACAAGGAGACAGGAAGAGATCCCAAGCTTTTGTTGAACAGACAGAACTACTACTGTAACAAATATTTTCAGACCATGGGATGGAATCCAAGGTTTCTGGATCACATCAGAAAATACCTGACAAAATCACTGGTAAAGTATTTATCTCCTTCCCTTTTAGCACTGTTTCAAGCAAAGACAGATGGTCTCTAGCCCTACCAGTTACTTACTCAAGAGGCCAGGTCTGCGGCATTTCAAAAATTAATAAAATTTTATTCTCCACAGTTAGAACAAACCTAGCTGCAATTTCCAAGCATCTGAATATCTAATTTACTCTACAAGTTATATTCAATTGTACTCTAAAAATCAGTTTAAAGATACATAATTTTTAAGTTCAAAAAGACTGAATAATTACACCACAAAAATGGACACCAGTAAGGATTTTTTTCTTCTGTAATAGGCTCACTATGTCTCCAGGTTTTTGATTTCTGCCTCTCCTAGAAATCACCTTATTTCATTTTTAGGCCTAAAGCCAGGATATGCAGTTTGCTGTGGAATTGCCTTTTCATCTCCCACAGTTTTTGCTGCTCTTCTCCTTTCCTTTTCAATAATTATCATGTTAGCCTCTGTGAGTTGTTTAATAGCTGCTTTATTAAGCTTTCCAAGTTATTTAATTTTTGCCTTTGGCATCCAATTTTATTGCCAAAGAGTGAAGCTGGGCATCAGTAAGTTTTGGTTTTATCACAGAAGGCTTACACTGTCACTGTGAAATACTCATCAAGAGCCTGATTGCAAGCTTGTAATATCCCACTGATGACTCAAAAGGTTCCTAAAAATGGAATGGTCTTTAGGGGAAAGTAATCCATTACTTTATTCCAGGAAACCACGAGATTTTTAAATATTGTCTGGGAAATAACAATGCCATCTTTTTCAAATAAATAGGAGCTGAAACAACTTCTGCATAGGTTTTATACCTCCTTTTTTAGTAATCCTGAGAGGTAAAGAAACATGTCTGTGAGATACCAAAAGCTTATTATTTTTCGAATTTCGCAGTTAAAATCTCACCCTTTTTGTTCTGGAACAGTGCTTGACTGCTGTCCATCAGCATGCAGGTGATACTCTAACTTTTCATATTCCACCACAAAAACAATGGAGAAGATTAAAGAATTCTGTATATCATTGCATCACATGACTCAGTCCTGGGACCTCTAGTTCTTCTCTCTCTCAAACTTGTAGGACACAGGACAGAGGGCTTTCAGAGCAGCATAGTGCAGGTGGGGTGACTGGATGGGAAAATCAAACCCTTCAAGGAAACTCCATAATATGACTTTGAGTGCCACACATTCTTTTCATGGATGCTTTCTAACCCAGGATTTTTTTTCCTTTATGTTTTTATGTTATTAGATGAGAAGTAAAAGTTTGTCAAAATCACATATCTGAAAGAGGATTTCCTTCAGCTCTACTTTCATTCTGAATTTTCAAGTGAAAATGAAAGAATATATTGCTTACCTCTTTTTCAAAATCTGAAGGGAGTAGCTTGACAAAGTTATCTGGAAAGACACCTCGTCTGCCATTGAGTTCTCCTTCCCACCAACCCACATCAATGCAATCCTACAAAACAGTAAAATAAAATGAAAACCACAGTGTGCTGTGAACTGCACTGAACGGATTTTTGAGCTGAAGTACTCTCTTGCATAATGTCCTTCCTGTATGCTAGAATATGACAATTTGCTGGAGTGCCAGGTTAACAGGGTGATCTATCAGACAAAAACATCAATAACCACCTTGCATTCCATTATCACACGGAGCAGCTAGGAGAGAACAATGAACATGCTGTAAGAGCTCAAGACCTTGTCTGTGTGTAAAACAAAATGCTAGTTCACCATTTGATCTATTAAACAAGTCAGCATTTTGAGCATGTATGACCCTATGTCTCTCTGACTTGATTCTGCAGAAAGACAATAACTTCATTTAACATCATACATCAGGAAATAAAAAAGCTCCCTTATTTCCCATACTTTCAAAAAAAGCTTGACACATTGGAATTATTAAATTCCATCTCACTCCAATTATTAAGGCATCATGCACCTAATTAATATCAGGCATCACCTTCTTTTTCTGCAGCATTTCTGAGCAGTACAATGCAGAGTGTATGCAAAACAATGTACAGATAAATAGGTGAATAAGTAACATTAGTGAGTCGAAATTATAAAAAATAGCACAGTTATTTTTGTTATGAATAATAACAGTAACAGAAGCCACAACATTTTAAAGAAGTTTGAAATTGTTCCCTAAGTCCTCAGTGCTCCATATTCACTTTTTTGTGCCTGTGTGTTTGCTACATAGAACACTTCCTGTTGAGATTTTCCACATTCTTTTTTCCTGAAAGCTCAAGCTGAAACAGCTCAGCTGTTTTCCAAAACACAATTACAGGAAAGTCACCCATTGTCTGCTCAGTCTTAAAACCACTTCAGCCAATTTTTGCACTTGGCTCAACATCGGGCTGGCTAACCTTTCCTGATTTCCATAAAATCTTTTATTTCAGCTGCTAAATGGATGACAGAACAATGCAGGTTAACTTAGTGAGGTACTTAATACCAAATCTTTAAAATATTGTTCACAATGACTGTGCTTGTTGGGATTTTTTCTGTAAGTTACAACAAACAAACACTGGATGATATTTGAGAGAAACCAGACTAGCACTAAGGATCATTGTTTTTATGCTTTGGGGGTGGTTTTTGTTACTTTCCTGTTCTAGACTCTTTATTTAGCTTATTTAGTCCTCCTGGTCTCCTAAGTATATGCTAACTAAACACACCAGCTAAAGAGCCTGGTTTCTTACATCATGTCTGTTTTGGTGCATTTGGCTTTTTCCCTCCTATCTCAGTATTTTTTCTGATGAAATGCAGGCATAAAACAATCCTTCCATTCTTTTTCTGATAATCTTTTCTCATGCCTAATCTTTGCTTTTCTATATTCTCCCTTCTCTTTAGCAGGGTGGCCTCCACCAGGGAGGACATTTTCTAGGTCTTCCCACAGTTATTGAGGAGGTCTTTCCCTCTGTAAGACTTTTGTTAGTGACCAGGGCTGATTCTTGACCAGCTGATGTTTTCAAAACTTGGGCTGAGTACCTACAGGGCTGTCAAGGACTCCATGGAGGACCAGGATAATCAGCCAGTCATGCATGGCATGGGCAGGCACTGTTCAGGGTTCTCCTCTTGCTGCAGAGCCAGCACCCCTCATTCCTGGTGTGAAGGAGCTCTCCCACTTGGCTCTGTTTACTTGCACAGCCTAATAATCAGGGCACTCAACTGTTCTATCACATGGTGTGTTTTATAATGCCCTCCGCCCCCTACGCTGCTAATCTGAAATTGCCTAAACATTTATGACCCAATTTAGATTTTAAAAAATATTAAGACTAATTCAAGCATCCAGGGATGAAAAGCTTGTGCTTCAACTGATTGCACAGCTTAGTGCTAGCTAATAATCCTGGCTGAACAAGCACATATATGCTTTTTAGGTTAGACTTTTTTATGCTCTTAGGAAACACAAATATTACTTCTACTTCTTCATTTTATTAACACATGTGAATTTTTTCCTCTATGCTTTTTTTAAAGCTCATTTGTTTTCATGAAGCTGCTGTTTGTGTCACACATTCATAAATCCCAAACAGCTGCAGGTTTGCTTTTTTCCCCTCTCCAGCTTGTCACTTGTCAGACTTATGCAGCTAATCACCCCAGCAGATTTTCATACAATAAGTAAATCTCTTTAGGCAGTTTCTCTTTAATTTTATCATTTACTTCACTTGCAAGAGGAGGCTTATGGGTCACTGAGAAAGAAATAAAGAGATTTTGGAAGTTAAAAGCTACTGATGAAATCTGGTAAAGAATCTCCACGGTGGTGCCCTCCTGCTACCCCCAGCTGCAGGCTTGCCATGCCCCAGCAACCTCTGGAAGTCAGCCTAAGGTGGTGGCAGAAGATAAGTTTTAATTGTGGGATAGAGCAGCACACAAGCACACCTGAGTTACAGCTGCACAAGCTGGCACAAATACTGACAAATGGCAGAGCTATGAAGCACAATCAAGGCAGTGTGATTAAAACAATGTGTCTGCTTGTGAATGTTTAGCAAAAACCACTCAAATTTTTCCAGATTGCCATCAGCCAAGCAATCTTAACCATATTGTCTTTTTAAACCTATCTCATGTTCATGTGTTCAAGTAGAGCAAAATGGCTGTAATTTCAAAATGCAAATTTTAAAGAAAAGCTGTCAAGCAATTCAGTATCAAGATTGACAAATCTTTATTAATAACCCAAAATTTATTAACAAATCAAATGGATCTCTGCTTTATCTCCCTGTTATCCTCTCAGACTCATGTAACAACTTAAACAAACAAAAATCAGATTATGAGGTATCCCCAAAGTCCTATGAAGAAAATGTAATCCAAGTACTAGAAATGCATTTTGGTTTCCTTTAAGAAAAAAAACCTCACAAAATATTTACAAAACTGAAGGAGTAAGACATGGCAAAAAACATACTCCAGATACTGAAATGAATCAAATTAAGCGGTAGCTGTGTCAACATTTAACTACTGTAAAAATCAGCTTCTACCAAAGTTTAATTTGGAGACTATACCCACGCTCTCATTGCAGTGACAGTGCAATCAAAGACCTTAGAGAAATCCACTGCTGGTTCACATTGCCAAGCCTACTTTGATTGTTCAACCAGAGGCAGATTCATGAAACAGAGAAATTAAAGATCTTGAGGGAGATTTTGGTATTTTCTCATTAAAATACAAATTTTGGTTTTATCCTCATTTCTAGTGAGGTAAAATCAGAAAACAGTTTAGGATGAAAATTACCTCTAACATTACTGAATCCATTTTTTATCCCAACACTGCCAAGTCCACCTCTAAACCATGTCCCTGAATGCCACATCTACATGCCTTCTAAATACTTCCAGGGATGGAGACTCAACCATTTCCCTGGGCAGCCTGTCCAGTGCTTGACATCTCCTTTGGTGACGAAATTTTTCCTAGAATCTAATCTAAAACTCCTGTGGCACAGCTCAAGGCCTATCACTTCTAACTTGGGACAGTCTCACACTGACAGGGCACCTGGACAGGTGGGACAGTCACAGAGGAGATGCTCCTGCTGTGCTGGGCAGGAACTTGCTGCCATTGTCCCTGTCCTTTCAGTCACTTCAGCCAGGCAGAGCGAGGATGGAGGATCCTCCATGTCATGCATCCTGTCTGCCTGTTGGGCCTGCCCCAGCGAAGTCAGGGTGTGATTCCAGCTGTCACATCCATTCAACAACCATTCTAATTCCAAGCTCAGCAGTTCCCAAATAAAGCATAAAAAACTGAATACACTGGCTTTACTAGCAATATTCATTTTGGCTAAATATTTGGGCAAAAATTGGACAAAATGTAGTGAAGGGAAAGACTAAAGTGTTGAGGAATTTTTGAGATGTTTAAACTTTATAAGAAATAAATATTACACAAAATATAATGTCAGCCTGGGCTGGAACACCTACATAAGTCACAGGAAAGGGTAAATCTGGGAGAAATAGAAACTACTAGAAAATCAGAATATAGCTACTTTTTGTCAACATGTTGCCAAGAATTATAAGAGTATACACAAGTGAACTAAAAATCATCAGTCCTTTTCTTGATGTGAAGAATAAGAACTATTCTTTATGGAATTAGCAGTGAGACATGCAAGCTGTGAATAAAATTGGAAGAGAGAATAATCTGGAGAAAATAGACTTCTTTTCCAGAAGGGAACATCAAAAAAGAAAACAAAATACAAACCCAATGGTAAAACAAGAAAGGTAAAAACACAGTTCTACCTTGAAACTTATGTCTGTGGTGACTAAAAGAGCAGGGACAGAGGAGAGGGGGAAGAGAGAGATACATGAGTAGAGAGACCAGCCAAAAGCCATGCAGAGATATTTTAACATAGGCAAAGAAAGCTTCCATTCAGAGCACCAGATTTTATCACACTGTTACTGAATGGAAGTGAAATACAGTGAGATACATAAGTAGGGTTGACAGCATAAGATCAAGGCTTAGTCAGCTTTTAGCAACTGCAGTGATCCTGCAGCCACTCTCATACTGATGAAGGAAACTCATAAAACAGTAGAGTCATGCTTTCTCCTCTTCTGGGTGAAAGAATCATGACAATTCTGGGTCTCATATGCACACAGTATCCTACATTAAAAGGGTTCTTAGCAGCAGAACTACTGCTCTGTATTAGAGCAAACATTGTGCTGTTCCTTCCCTTGGTGCTCTCAATTCAACAGGAAAAAAGCAGAAGATGGTGGAGATTGAAGAAAAAGCCCAGCAGAAATCACTTTATGCTCTGACAAATACTCCATTCTGCACAGAAGCAGCTGTACCCAGACAGACACCACTGACACGACACTGGCCCATCTCATCTCCCCAGCTGCCCACCAGCCAAGAACACAAATTTCCCTTTGGTCAAACACCATTGCTGGTTTGTAAAACCATTTTTTTATAAAAAACACCATCTTTGACTGTAAAGGAGGTGACAATGGAGGTGGATAAGGCAGAGCTGTCAGTCTCCTTTAATACCTGATACCACATACAACACCATGAAATTAAAAGATTCAAGTTCATACCTGGCAGGTGACGTGTCTCTCATGCCAAGCTGTGTCCCAGGCACAAGCTTGGTGGTGACTGATTGCCCCACTACACAAACATGACTGAACTCTCCCTGCTGGAAATGCTTACAGCTTCACAGCCTTTCCCTCTGCTCCAAGGAGGCAGGAGCTTCATATGCCTCAGAGACAGAGGGGTTTTTATTTCATACAAAGTTCTCTCTCTTAAAAAACCAGACTTGGTTATTAGAGATGGGTTTATTTCTAGCCCACACTGCTATTTGCACTCTAGGCCTGAGCCAGATAAAAGGAACATGAAGCAAACCAACATTTTTCCTGAAAATGCAAAGCAGCACTTCTGGTTGTGAACATATTTATAATAAAATTCTACTATTTGGATTTTTTTCATTATTTTACCAGAAATCAATAAAGCATGCAAGATTACTATAATTTAAATGTCAGACATGCCCCAGTGTATGTTTTCTTCCAAGTACTATGCATTATTCTACCATTTTTCCTTTTACTATTTTTTTTTCTTGAAGCCACTTACAGGAGAGTTACTGTATGCTATGAGACTGTTTTTAATCACTTAAATAGAACCCTGTAGCTACTTGCTCTTTGTATACATTACAATGTGTTCAGAAGCCCATTGGATTTGTATCTCAATCATCACTGCAGCTAGCTGCAAGTGCATCAAGATTGCTCTCTCCAGCATTAACAGCCATCTGATACTGGGAATCCACCAACAGCTGAGCAATTTCTGCAGCTTTACCAAAATACAAGGAAGCCTGAGAGGAAGCAGGGATCCACTGCTACAGCCGTGCTTTCCACTTAACTTTAGGGGCAAAGATGTTTCCTGCCTTTTCCTCCAAAGCAGCCAGGCCTTCAAGGCAGCACCCATTCCCCTCATCTCTTGCTACCTTTGGAAGGACTGACAATTTCAGGGAGTGCTGTGGCCCAAATTCATCTCTCCCCTCCCTAACCTACCTTCCAAGTTGCTCCTAGTGAAGAGGAAGGCTTTTATAAGTATAAGGAAATTACAGATTTTTTCTATTCCCCAAGGTCACAAAATGAGTAATAAGCTATGTAATTGTCTTCTCTTCTATCCATGACTTGAACTGCAGCTGTGTAAACTCTTGAAGAAATACATCTGAAGAAGGCCAATCTTCTCATCTGTAAATAGGACTTCTGTTTTTCTGAGGGAGCTGATTGCTGCATAGTCTGGTCCTCTGAACATGGTGGTACTTAGCAATACTGCTAAAATATGAAGCTATAGTTTAGACATCAACCCACAACTGCTCAATTTTTCAGCTCTTTGATGAAAAGTTTTTGATTCAGAACCATTCTATCACACAGACTTCATCATTACAGCTAAGATAGAAAGCAACACTAAGAAGAAGAAAAAGCAGGCCCCCAGAAAAGTATATATGAAGCTTATACTGTAGTATCTGTACTGAGATACACCATAATGGTGCAGGGTATTATTTTTTGGGACATCTCCACTAGAAGACATAGTTCCTTACAAAATAATAATAATAATAATAATAATAATAATAATAATAATAATAATAATAATAATAATAAATCCCAGCAGCATTGCATTGGCATTTGCGTTCATTAAACCTCTGCTTTCCTTCTGCCCTTCTAAAGTTAGTTCTCATCAAGAAGAATGCTGAGCAGGAAAAATAGCATTATTCACAAAGCCATGAATCCCTCTTATGCTTGCACTGGGAGCTCTGCTGTGCTGGCAGCCCCCCATTAAATTAATGCTAACCCCACTGTTATCATCTCTCCAGAAGTCTTTTGACAACAGCTGGCCAACATCATCATTTAAAGAAAAACAAACCACCTTTAATGCAAACAAAATGTGTCTATTGAGCTTTTCAAGACATCAACCATAATACACAAAGACATACATGCAACATATAAACACTTCTGAATTTGAGGATTAAAGACTTCATAGAAAGACAAATCTGGAGGACAAGCCCCCTGCCATTCAGCCCTCACAGGGCACCTGTGGGGCCTCCAGGCTTGACTGCACTGGAGCCAAGAGGTCCCAGCTCTCACAAACACCAGAAAAGGCCACTGGACAGGCTCTGTGATTTTCAAACCATCAGATCTTCATTACATCAACTTCATTACATCAAAAACACATCAGATCTTCATTAATACAACTCAACTTTTGGGGGAAACAAGAGTCATGTTAAATCAGGGTGAAAAAAGCATTTTAATAATATTAAAATATGTTTCTTTAGAAATTCTTGCTACATTCAGTGTCATGGTGCTGAAACCAAGACAGATCATTCTCAAATTCCAAGTTTATTTTAAGAGTTAGAAAATAATTGATTTTAGAATCTTCATCAATTCTCACTAAACTTGGTAAACTATCTATGAATGAAGGAAAGCATCTCTCCAGAGGCTTACATTACACTCACATTACCTAGTACTTCTCCAAATGATCAAAGTTTGTTACTTACTATAAGCTCAGCTACTGGGTTCGAGACCTTACAGTACAAAAAAGTGCAAAATTTGTTAAATTCTTTCAAGAAAATGGCTACGATTTAGAGCGTCTGGCTAGTAATCAAGTACTCCTTGGCAGAAACATGATTTTAAAATCTGTCAATAAGACAGAATGAATCTCTCAATAGCTACCTAATACGAGATAATTTAGATAAGAGACATCCCAATAGACAATAAATTTGCCTTCTGAAGCAGTCCTGTAGAAAACCCATTTTCCCTTTACATACTTCTTGCAAATATATGTAGATTATGAAATATTGAAAGAAAAGCATTAAAGGAAACCCCCCAGTCCGGCCTCTAACCTCTGTTTGGCCCCTAATCCAGAGGTTTATTCTGCTCAAATCCTTAATGTAACCCAAAAGCCCCAAGCCCTGCATGGATCCTTCCCAGCTCCTGTCAGTTCTCATGCCCAAGGCATACAGAACCTTAAATCTGATAATGTCAGTTGCATCTTTCAAAGTTTAAGGAGGAAAACAGGAAAATTTTTATTTATCCACAAGCTCCAAGGCTCTACTAAGAAATCCTCATGTCAACCCTGTATGGAAGGAAACAGGAGAGCTAGAAATCAGACATTATTTCAGCACTGGTTACACTGCTCTTTCCAGGCTGTGGTTTTTACTGGGAGGCACAACAAGACGACGCCTCTCCAGAAGACAAAGTCTGTTCAAATATTGGGAGGTTATTGAACCCTGCAAAAAAGAAACTGGCTGAGAATAATGAATGACCTGTAACACCCAGGACATTAGAGCAGAGGAACTAACAGAGCAGTTGTATTTTTTCTGTTAAATCTGTTTCAGGCTAGGTCTAATCTTTTGACTTTACATTCTGTGACTAAATCGTTTAATCAGTAATGAGGCTAAAAAGCTTTGATGAAATATTTGTACAAACAGGAAGAATTAAGTTGCTTATTGAACAAAACCACCTCTTCTGAGGATTCACTTCATTTGCAATGTTCAGTCAGCAGAATTATCGTGGAGAAATAAATATGTTCCACACCATAAAACTCTAACACTCCCATACTCAAATTAAAACTAAATTAGCCAATACAAACATGAAAGGTGGTGCTAGTAACAGACATAATTTATGCCTCTGATGAGCCAAGATAAAATATTTATGTAATTACATTTTCTGTATTTAGAAAGATTATAAAAACCTAGAACAAAACATTTGAAAGATTATTTAATGCTATTACTACTTAGATTGAAGACATCTTAGGACCAGGGTCCTAATTACAATTACTAATTACTTGGCACTGCATGTGCATTTTTACTTCCCCTTGAAATAGCTTTCTCTGCCCTGAAAAGGTTGGACTTCAGATAATACCATCAAACCAGCAGGTGAACCCAACATTCAGAATAAAAGAAAGGATGAAGCTAAGCAGTGAATCTAAAGCCCACACTGTGAGCAATAATCACAGTTTTCCAGACACCTCAGCATTTCAGCAATATATTTTCTAAGTAGAAAAAAAGATTCTTTCCTTTTTTATCTCAAAATATGTCACCTTTTTAGATTAGCTTGCCTGTGTTAAACATACTTACAAACAAAACGCCTTTCAAATGATGCAAATCTTGCAGCACTACATGCATGAGGGATCCTACCACTTCACCTACATAGGTATGAACTTGTGTTTGTCAAAATTCGAATTTGGGACTTCCCACAAACAGAAGAATCCCGTTCTTTTGAAGTCACTGTTGTAGCACCATAATTGGTGGTAACAAGAACAGGAAAAGACAACTTCAGTGTGTACTTTAAAAAAATAATATTATAAATATACTAATGAGATCAGAACTTGAGTGCTGGCTGTTCCAGTCTCCCTGGACTAATCACAGGCTTAACAGCTTATTTAAGTGCTTAGCTCAAACATTTGTGTTTCAGTAATATTTCTAAAGATACCAATGAAAAGTAAGCTGCACCTGGTTCCCGAATAAACATTGTCAGGCTTTGTCTCTACATAGACCTTAATTCCTCACTGCTAATCACAGCAGCCAAGAAATGCTGCAAGATATGAATAAGTCTTAGCCAAGGACAAGGTCCAAGCAGTAGGAACTACTCAGACTCTATTTTCCCTAATTTGCTGAATATATAAAATAATTTCAAAAAATGAATATTTGTTTACTTGATCATCAGTGTGCCCACAAGTTTTATAGAACTGCTTTACGTCACTCATTTGAGGAAGCATTCATGCTTCTGTGCAATGACACAAGTTCTGCTCCAGACACTTGCTGCACACATTGGAGGTATGTCAAACAGGGCTCGTTTTGCAGGACCTACCCCAGCTGCCATCCCTCATGGCACCATGACTTGAAAGCCAGAAAGAATCCAAACTTTCTGATTCCTATTAGTCAAAACCTACAGAGGAAAGTTTTGGGTCAGGGAAAAGCATCCCTACTGCTACACTAAGCTCTCAGCAAGCTGCTGGGACAGTCCCACTCCTCCATCACCCGTCCCTGCTCACAGGCCCCTGTGCATCCTGTGGTTGCCAGATGCAAGGTGAAAGGGCAGGAGAACCATCCCTTTTAGCAGCCACCCACCATCCATCATGTAAAACTGCACCTTCAGCATGCACAATGGGCAAAATAATTTCTTGTGTGGAATCAGCAGTGCGATACAAGCAGGTTTCCCAATCAGAGGAGGAGGCAAGATGTCCTGGGGGAAAAACTGGTGCCAAGGGAAGTAGTGAAGGGTAGGGGATAAGGAACACAGAAAGCAGATTAAGTACGGCTATTAGGCCTGGCCAATGATGAATAATTCATGGATATCTCAGGAGCCTTTATGGTATTGTTCTTTCTGAGGGAAATACCTATTTATTTCCAGAGGCAAGAAGTAAGTGCCATTATTGCTTACATGCTTCTCTTTAAACACAAAACATCATAAAAGCTTTCTTAAAGCTGGGCATTATTAAATGCTTACTTACTGTATTCCTTTCGGTTTCAGCATGCAAGATTCCTGCACAAGTTACAAATGTGCAAAATATCTTGTATTAAAACCCCAAAAAGGGGCATCTGCATGATCAAATATTCAGTGTCAACAAAAGTCCATTGTGTTGCTTTGACAGAAAGCCATATTTTTATTTTATTAAACCAGATCATACTTTCCACTGCATAACCTAATTTTTTTGCATGGTATATTAGAAAACTAATTTCTAAAAATGAGCTAAATGCTTGATTTTAGTTGTCAATCAAGGAAAAACAAAACTACCCAACTATCACGAAATATGATTTTCCTTTCTTTCATAGGAAGAAAGAGACAATCTTAAACTTTATTTTGAAACAGTCTTAAGGTACCGTAATTCTGCTTGGAAAAATTCTATCTTCTTGCCAATTAGGTGTATTTTTAATGACCTCAAATATTATCACTTTGTTGGGTTTTTTTTACCCATAGAGCAGAAAATAGTGAAGATTTCATCTTAATAAGGAAGAATTAGTGATACCTACATATTAGCTCATATTTAAAGAAAAACTTAAGAGTTTTTAATCCCTTCACATATTTCTACAGCCAAGGTTTGTAAAATATGTGTGTGCTGTTTGTAATTAAAGGTGTACAGAAAAATTCAGCAATGAATAAAACCCCACAGAAACAATTTCTGGCAACCCTAGTGATTCCCCAGCCCAGCACAATGTTTGATTGAGTATCAGCAAGTGTCCTTCTCTATCACACTGTCTGCGTCCTGCTCCTTCCCCTGCTCATGGCCTCAACTCACTGGCAAGATTCTTTAACACAGCACTTACTAATTTCATCCCTTTAGGAGCCTCCTGCATCCATTAGAGCAGCTGTTTTCCCTCACAACCCTGCCCAGACGAGTTTGCCTTGCCAATCGCTCAGCTAAAGAAAGTGCTCTGGACAATTACCTCCTGCACCAGGATGAGCATTTAAAGATGTTGTAAGAGAGAAAAGCAGTAGAATTATTTTGGCAGAAGGGCCATGCTCCAGTCACTGCCTATAAATACAGTCAGGGTTAAATTAACTGCCTCGTGGCTACCCTAAGGATTGGGCAGTACTAAAGGCTCTGCATAAGGCCAGATTCCACGCTCTTACAGGGACAAACACACAGAGCACCACTGCAACAGTGACAAAAGGACATGATGAAAGAGACTATCAAGACTGAATCTCATTGAATTGTTTCCTTATACTCTTCTACACACCTGTACTTACTTCTCTGCCTTATCACTCAACTCCATATGCTTCAGGGCAGGAAGTTGCTAAATGTACAGCATTTTGAACCACAAAACTTGCAAATCTCACAATAAATTATTAACAGTAACACCAAAAGCAAATACAAGCTTTGTAAAAAGTGATTGCTATTATGCTTATTTTTAAAATTAGGTTTGTGGCTCTTTGCCCCCCAGCACAGAATTAAGCTCTACAAATTGGGTTGCCATTAAATATCTCATTAAATATCTAGACCAGATAAATGGTCACGTAAGTTTTTCACTAGTAATTATCCTGTTGTGTCTTTCATGATACCAACGCAGTAACTTTACCAGTACTATTTGAACAGCATCAGCAAAATCACCTTATAAATTCAGATTTAGCAGAATCGCCGCTGATATCATTGTCGTCCACTGATAACAAGGGTTTAGATGAGGATATTTTTCCATTGCTTCCAGCTTTTCAAATTTGCAATGATTTTTGAAGCAGGTAATTTTTTTTTATCCAGACCATTTTCACTCCTGGGAACAAAGTGATCTTTACTGCCTAGAGCTCAGGTAGATTGATGCACTACAATGAAATCTTCTTTACATCTTGCAAGTAGAACTGCTTTTGAATGAGTGCACAGCTGCCAGTGTGTGCTTGATGCATTTGCTTTGAAATTATGTAGCTATTTCTATTGATTCCTCACACAGGTCATTTTCTGTGTACCAGTGAAGTCTTCAGAATTCTATGCATATTGTCATAATTTATCAAAGCTATTAATAAATTTGTAGAAAAGTAGCTTACAACAGCTACGTCTAAGAGGGCTGGAATAAAAGGTCCTGTAAAATTTTTATGATGACAGTTGAAAATGTCACATGAATCTTCTGCTGCTTAGAAGAAACTGTATTTATTACAAATACAATCTTCAAAATGGATATTTGAGCATGATAAAAGGCCTATTTGCCACTCTCCTTCAGCTGCAGGGTGCAGTGATAACCAGTGTTCTTGCCCAAACCCAAATGCTGTCAGAAGTATTTTGAAGACACTAAAAAAAATATCCAAGGAACACAAATGTTTGACAATGCAAAAATAATCTACAATGTCAATCTCATGGCCTCTTACCATTCATAATTTTAACCTTATGAACATATCTAATCATCAAAATGCACAACCATCTCCTTAACTGTGCAAGTAAAATTACCATATTTTGCTTTTTATTCTCTTTCTTTCAAGGGTGTATTTTTCTTAGACTCCTTTTTTGCACAGCAGAGGTACCAGGCCTATTGTTTATCGCCCTGAAGATGAAGTTTTTACCTTCTGTTACAATTCTGACCAATATTTTCAGGGTTTTTACATTATTCTGCATGAAAGAATTAAAGGACTATCATTTGCCCACTTTTATTTCCACTTATTAATAAATAAAACCTTTTCTAGATATTTACAAGGGTATTTGCTTCACTGGGGAAACGAAGGAAAGAGAAACCTTTTCCAGAAATTTTTGGAATAGAATTTTGTGAAGTTTCTGCTTTTCTTCAGTCTTCTAGGTACATTTTAACTACGATATGTTTGGACTCTATCTCATAATGTATATTTTCCAAATAATTGGCAATTATTTTTGGTTATCAGTTTTACATAATGCCATCCTTCACCCTGTATCTCCCCAAATACATAACATTCTGACCTGTAAGTGATCAGCCTCCACTGACTTTCTTCAGCACTTAAATAAACTTTTCCAGCATGTTCTCCATGTGATTAGGGAGGTCACTTGCGATTCAGCAAATCTGTCCAAAGCATTCTTTAGCTATTTCCAAGAAACCTCAGATATTCAAATTCTCTTATCACAGAGACCTACTGGGAAGTTCTGACCAGCTTGTGATTCAAGATCTCAACATCCATCAAAACAGTGAGAACATGAAACAGAGTCTGAAAAGGCCACGACAAAAAAAAAAAAAGTTTGCTCTTTATATTAGAGAGATATTTTATGATCTTGACAAAGGGACTTTTATAACTAATTCTACTGGATAAAAGAGAGAAATCTGCTATACTCTTACCTCTTTTATCTGTAGATACTGTTAAAATTGTGATATTGCATTCTGCATTTACTGATTCTCCACCTTTCCACAAATTAGGTCTTAGCATTTTAAGACAAATATTAGACTAACAGCTCCCTCACATACCCACTGTCACATGTGTGTGCACCTGTACCCAGGCTCTTGTAGGAACTTCCCATTTAGCTCATTTGATCCATCCCCTTTTGTCTTAGCACCTATCAAGTGCTATCTCATCTTTGTGCTTTTAAGATTATTGTAATGTGTTTTACATTCTTTTCATGAGATTTCTCTCCCATTCTTCTGTCACTCGCTCATTACTTCAGCCACTCCCACACAGTCTCATCAATGCTGTTTTCAATTAAAAGCAAATTCAGCATGAGTTAAAATTACGAGTCTTCAACACTCCTATGGATCTAATTGTGGAAAAACAGACTGGTCTAAGTGACAGACTTTTTATGCTGGGAATCTATATCACTTTTTGGTTTTAGTGATCTCAACAAAATACATTATTTTACGATAATGCATCTGTGGTTGTAGGAAGTACTGTGACATCCATCTGTTTCTTAGAAGTACCAGTCTTCTCTCTTTGAGTCTAGATAATTGGGAAGAATAAATGCTGTCTAATGCTTTCCAGCATATAAAGCAAAACCTGCAAAACAACTCATTACAAATAAATTAAAAGAAACTGTAATCTGATAGCAAAGCAAAGCAAAGAAATTATGATAATAATTTCTGAAGCATTCTATATGTTTCTCTTTGATGCCTCAGTCAGCATGGCTCACTAACTGGTCATGTAAGCGTTGTGATTTGAACTCCAGGTAACACTCCAGCAGAAGCCATTGGTGGGCAGAAAGGCGAGGCTGACTTTGTTATTGCTGACTAAAAGAAAGATGACAACAGACATCTGCTTCAGAAGATCTGGACTAAAATAAAGTTACTGTATTTTGTGGTAGAGCATAAAGGAGACTTCACTGTTTTCAGAACTCTACAGCAAAGACCCTGACTCTGCATAGCCTGAATTTTCTTTTTTTAACTGTGTCAAAAACAGATGAAGAAACCCCACAAGTCTGACTGCAATGAGGTCTGCAAAGCACAAAAGGATCTGTAAAGTGACTGGTTTTTAAGCACCATTTCTTCAGTGGCTCAGATCAGTTCCAACACTGCATAAAAAGGCATCCATAAACAAACTCCAGGCTTTTGTACATTGAGATCCCATACTCTCCAGAGGCATGGGTTTATGTAAGTGTTCATAGACATGACATGACACAGAAAAAAAAGAAGAAAATTAAATAAAATGTCTGCAATAGCTTGATATCACTAGAGAGTAGAAGGGCATGGCTAGAGAACAGTGTATTTACTATTCCAAACCATTCTCTCTGGGTGGTTTGGAAAATTGATCAATATGGTCAAATCATCGGCTTAGTTATTATAAAAGACAAATATCCTTCCTCTATGAGGGCAGAGGCAGAGAGAAGAAAATGGAAAAAAGCAAGCAAATGAAATCTCACATTGAAACCTCAGTAATGTAATTGTCTTTTTATCTGTGCTTGCTGATGAACACAGCTCCACCCAGAGACCAGCCATCCTGGGGAATTAAATCATTCTGGTCAATAAAGCATAAAGTGGACAGGAGCAACATCTTAAAAGCCATTTTCATGATCAGAAACACTGTTAAATACTCACATGAGAGCATTCTAAGTCAGGCAAAGCTACACAGCTCTACAAACGAGCTAAAGAAAAGTCAACGAGGGCAAGTCATTAGAGGATATTTAATGTACACAATTTGTTTTTACATTTGCAGCTTCTCTTCCTACCAAATGCCTGACTACCTTTCTTTGGTTACATATATATTGTTCAGGACAAAGAAGATGTCCTCTAGGACTGAAAATAGCTTTGTATGTGGCAAACATAGCCCCAGATGTACTTCCCAAGATTTTGGGTTTTTTTTCACCCAGTGCCAAATTGTTCAGTCAAGTAACAATTTCTTATGGCACATCAATTATAGAATTAATTCTTTTACTTTCATATAAGCACAAACAAAAGCAGTAGTATTGTGTACATTGTTATGATTCATCTTCCTCATGGAAAATCCACAGCCTTTTCTAGTTTATAGATTTTTTCCCCTGCAAATTTTTATGTCCAGCAATCAAAAACTTTTAAACAAACTGTAAAGTCTTTAAACAGGAGCAGGAAATTAAGGGCACCTAAACTATAATCTGTTCTTGGTAACATGGTGCACAGCTCTTCTAAAGGAAAACCAACTGTTGACTCACCATCTCACTCTATGGCTTTTGAAGATTTAGTATAAATCCTGGCACTGTTTTTTTGTTTCTAATATTGAATAATTTCACATAATTTTAGAAAAAAACACAGATCTAAAACTATTTCTTTTCTGTTCCGTCATCTTTTTCTGCTTTACCAGAATGTTAAGGGTGGCTAAATTTTAAATGTTTAATTCAGTAAGTTAATTTAAGCACATTACCTCAAAACAACACAAAAATCTAATTCACAATTCCTACAAGAGAAATAACTCATTCACCAAAGAGAGATATTCAAAGCTGCTGCTGTCTTGAATCCTCCAGTTTATTCTCTAAGCCATTATGTTTGTTACAGAGATAATTTTACAATTTATGTTGATCTGCCAGAAGATTCAAATTAAAATTAATTGTATAAATTTGTAGGCTCAAGAGTACACATTGGCTGTTCTTTGCCTAACATTCATTATCAGGGTAAGGCTCTAAAGCACAGGAGGAAAGGAGATGTAAGGCTCTGAAGACTCTGTAATGTTTTGTTGTCAAACTAGCATTGGTTTAGCAACAACACTATAGGCACAAATACTAATTTTATGGCAATTAAATTATGTCAATTTTAAAAACTGTATTGCTGCTTATAGGAGAAAAATATTGCTTTTACCTTACTGATAAGTGTGACAACATCACCTTCCCGGATTGTGAGTTCATCATCATTCTGTGCTTCATATGGAAATATCACTTTGCAATACTCCTTGTCTGAAAGGAAGAACATTCACTGTGATAAATTATCACTTTATAACAATTGCTTATTCAAGGGTGAATAATCTTCATAAAATATTCCATTAGTGTCTCTTTGTGCTGCCTTATTTCCTTGCCATCTTCCTCTTTGTATTTTAGACCTTCATAAACAACATGAAATATTTAAAAAACTGCATGCTGATAAGCATTCCCACACACAGGGAGTCATCCAGGGAGTCAGTTCTGTAGCCCCTAGACCATTTTCTCAAATGAAATGTCTGGTTGCTCCAGACAGCAACCTGCCACAAACTCTTTCCCTCGGAGTAAGCCTGTATCTGACACTTCCTTCCATAGCTCCACTGGTATGGTCTCCCACCAGACCACATAAACTGAAAACATAAAGGATGCAGTAGGCTGACATAGCTTATCTATCCCCTTGTGTGCACAAAAGCAGATATTCATGAATCTATAAAGATGGTACAACAATAAATAATACATTAATAAATGTTAATGCATTAATAACTAAACCACCTGTACACTCAGTATAAGAGTTTTGAGTATTACTCTAAAGTTTCCTCAACCCTTTTTCCTTTACTGTCTATAAATAAGGGCATCATCTCAACTTTCAACTGGAAAATACAGAAGCCAGCACTCCTACTCAGAAATCATAAAAAGCAGTTGTCATGAAAAGCAGTTACTTACATGTTGCTGTGCAACAGATGAGTATGTCAATGTGCCGTATAAATAAAAAGGGAATATGTTTCACAGCTGTTAAACTATGCATAAAAATATGTGATCCTTTAAGACAGCAGGTCTGAAAGGACCAAGTAAACTACTCAACTGTTTGTAGAATGGCATGTGATTTTGTAGAAATGTTCACCTCACTTTAAATGTCTCAGTTTTGATGACCTCTATGTCTAGTCAACTTCCATATTCAATGCAGAGAAGTACTGGCAGGCCACAGAAATACAAATTAATTTGAAATAACAGGACTTATTCTATTATACTTACTATAAAGAGAACCTGCATTATCACACTTGAGGGTATCTGAGGTTCCATCAGGGGGTCAGTTCAGCTGCTCAGACAGTAAGTGCCTTTTCAGACACTTGTGGGTATGTATGACACGTGCATAGTATGGCTGTACCTATGGAATTGCCAGGTCCCTCTGGTCTGACAGCTGGAGGCAAGTCAAAACAAAATACCCTGGGGGTATCTCAAAGAGCTCCAGATTCAGGCTACTGATTTCAGCCCCCAAGCTTTGGTCTTGTGTCTAAATTTAGATTCAGGCATCTGATGTTAGAAACCAACCTGGTCAATGCACTAAAGTCAATGGAGATCAAGTCACTAAAATGAGCAAAGCCTTGAGAACCACTCCTGACTCCAAGAGCAGACACCTACATTTGATTAGCTGAACCATGACTTGAACTCCCTGGACAGCAGTGACAGATCTCCAGTAGGACTGCTCCTCCAAAAATCCTGATACCAAACTCATGATTATAATTCAAGCTTAGGGCTCTGATGCATAAGCTCCATCCAAATTTCTGAAGTTTAGTGAGAGGAACATCAACCATAAAGAAGCAGCCCAGAAATGTGCATCTGAAAGTTTGCTTTCCGTAGGCTGAGAAATTAAATAATACTAGCAGGGAACAGGAAAGCTCTTCTTCAGTTCACACACTGTCAGTCAGAAACAGCATGAATTTTATGTGTCATTGGTTCAAGCAAACAAGAACTTCTTAGGCTTCACAGATTTCTTACTCTGAACTCAAATGTTTGAATTTACCCATGACCATTACAGTTAGATTTCTGCCCATGCCCTGTATTAGGTATGGCTGAGATGGAGATAATTTTCTTCCCTTCAGCCCACATGGTGCTGTATTTTTGATTGTGACTAAAACTGCACTGGTAGCACACCGGTGTTTTCGCTATTGCCCAGCACACCTATACAGCTTTCTTTTTTTTTCCCTTTTCTATTCCCCAAGTAGGCCAGGGTGAGCAAGAAACTGGAGAGGACATAGCAGCTGCCCCAAGATGAGTAAAGGGGTATTCTCTGCCATATGGCCCCCTGCTCAGCAATAAAAATGGGTGGGCTTTGGGGGTGTTGGTCTAGGAGGTTTCCGTTCCTCGGAGACTGGCTGGACATCGATCCACTGTAGGTGGTGAATGAATTGATCTACTGAATGGTGGTTGCCTTTGTGTTGCCTCTTTTTATTTCTCTTTCATTTATTTATCAAACTGTTTTTATTAATGAATTTTCTTGCTTTTGCTTGCCCTGCTCTCTCCTTTATGGGGAGCAAGTGGCTGGGTGGAGCATAGCTGCTGGCTGGGGTCAACTCACCACACCTCCTCTGGTGTCTCTGAAGAAACAAAATTCAGATGAAGACAGTGAACAGAAGTTTTGAGGGAGAAGAAGTGAGCAAGGGAAAAAAATCCTTTTCCCTGTTCTGAAAGCAGAGAACACTATGAAATAAACATTTGTTGACTCTTCCAAACCACTGGGCATGTGAGAACCACCAGGTCACAACTCAGATTTAGAGGATGAAAGGGGTGTCTAACTGCTGCTTTACTGCATTCTGAGGAAAGGTTGGGATGTCTCTTTGTGGATTTGGCTAGGATGTTCCACCTGCTCACTGCCTTATCTTTTAGACAGTATAACAAGATTTTAGGTAAAAGCTGGTAGAAAGCTGGCACACACTAACTTAGGTGGATGCAAAGCAGCATGTAGATAAATATGAGATTCAGCACATTTTACACTTCAGTGGCATGCTACCTTAAATTATCATCGTGGGGTTTTTTCTTATTCTGAGTATATCCACACTCCAAAAACGAGCTGTGCTAAATAATAGATTCAATGAATTAGTCCAGAGTTGATGTAGATGTAATGCTGCACTAAAAAAGCTGAGTGCTGCACACTCAGGCAAATCTCTAGTTACGGGGAACAGGCTTAGCATTTCTTTTTTGGGATACAGAACTGGCTGGATTCTCAGAGGTAAACAACACCTGAGCCCAAGAAAGATAATTTCACAACGTCCATTCTCAGACACATACACTGATCCTCTATTCAATAACAGCATCAGCTCAAGATTAAGTGGGAAGCCAAGCACAAAGTACAGCTACAAAACTGCAAACAGCCACCACAGCATTGCACTGACAGGATGTCTGCAGTGTAGTTTCTGCTCAAGGCATGGATGAATCCCACATGTTTCAGGTTAAAAAATGCTTTGGATAGCAAAGGGCTTGGGTATTCTGAGTTCTGTAACAGATAAGCCTCCCTCAGGCTTGCTGTTTGAAAATTGGGTACTTGAATTGTCTTTCAGGATGAAGATCCTGATAGACAAGAGTGGAGAGAGGGCTGTGGTTTCAGCATCTGAAATACCAGCTGATGATCATGGACTAAATTCTCTCTAGCTGATAGATACATATCTTGTCCTTCTAGTTTTGATGTCAAGAACTCTGTTGTCCCATTACCTGTCCCCACCAAACTCTAAACCTTTTCTTTCCTTAAAAAAAATCCAAATAACAGCAAAACAAGGAATTAAACGATAGAAAAATATCAAAAATCAACCAAACAATGATGTGGCTCATAAAGAGCCAGGAGACAAACTTCTGAGAGGCACCAGATGGAACTGGGGGAGGCTCATGGCCCCCCTGTGCTCGGAATGCTGGCACAGGAATACAGAGTGAAGGAACAGCCATGGAAAAAGAATATGCTTTATGTACAGTGGAAGTCTGGACTTCTTGAGTACAATTCAGACAGACACACACTAAATCACTGAACCCATTGGATCATGCTGCAACAGAGGTCCCAACATCGCAGATGGGCTGGGAACAATGTAAGTAACTGGACAAAGTCAGCTTTCAAACTTCTCCTAAGGGATAGGTAGACCAACATCATTTAAGCAAGCAAAAACAAAGCCAATAGAACTCAAAATAATATGAACCTTTAAAAACAGATTAATAAAGCAGAGAAAAATTTAAAAGGCTATGTCACATCAGTAAGGACTAAAATTGTCCTTACTCAGCAGGGCACAATACTGCAGGAGGATGTAGAAGCACTTAATGCCAACAGTCGTGTTTAGATAGGAAGAAAAGATAAAACAAAAAACTAATTTCAGACACAGCATTGTATAGACCACACTGGAATTTTCTGAATTTGGGATTTTCCAAATGAGAAAAAAAAAAAGAACAGAAAAATACTAAAAGTCAAAACAATATATCCTATTACATGCCTGGCAAATAAACTTAAGCCAAATTAAAACTTCAAACTAAGATACTAAGTATCCCTCAGCTGTAGATGATAAATCTCGTTTTTACATTTGACATCCAAATCTGGGTTTATACATCACAGACAGCTCTTCCAGAAGCCTCTTTTTCTCCTCCTGACCTGATAAAAATATATCTGTTAATAAACCTCCAACAGCAGATATCTTGGAAACATTAAGGGAGGAGAAAAGATGATACTCATGAGCTTTTCAGTCCTATTTTATCAATTCAGCAGTACTTTACTCTGTCAGACCACAGTCTCTCACTGCAAACTCACAGCCCCTCCCAACCATGGGCAATGGGCACTGCTCAAGGAACTGAGTGAACGGATAAACCTAAAGAGAATGAGATGTTTTATGGGGGTTATTATCATGTATCTTTGTGCAACACTGTCTGTCCCCAAGTTGACAATGTGGCCTTTTTGATACAGTCTCAACCCCTCAAAAAAACCATTGCCTCAACAATAGCAAGGGGTAGCCTTCCTACAGAACACGACTGCTTCATTACCCAGGCCATTGCAAGGACAGTATTTCACTGACACAACTCAGTGGCTCAATATGTATTTACATCTGCAGGGTAAAGAACTGGTGTCAATCTACAGACCTGCTCTGTGACTTGGGGTCCTGCAGTAGCATAGCAGGTAAATTCATCTGTTTGTATTTTGAGAGACTGGTTAAACATTATACTGTTCCAACCAGATCTGAGCAAACTCCATTTACTGTATCAGTGAACCCTGCTCTGCTTCAAAAGTGTGACTCTTCTGTTTGTTCTCCTGCCACACTCTTAGGATGAGCTGAGACCTTCAAGAAGGCAGTCCAGAGACAAACATTCATTCAAGCTTAAATTTCAAAGGGGACAGTGACTCTGGAATTTGTTTTTCCTCTTAGAGCAGGATGACACAATCTCTTCATTTTACTTCTATTGTTGCTTCTTTGTGTCATTAATTTTTGAGGCTTAAATATTTCCCCATCAGTGAAGTCTAAATCACAGAGCAATCAATATGGACACAAACAGTAATACTAAGCAAGAAAACAAGGAGCATTAAGGTAGCATTCCTTGAACTTAAACTTCCTTTCTTTGACCGTCAGTTATAAAATGTGTCTGAAATGCAGTAAAACACACAAACTCTAGTGAAAAATTATATAATTATTACCAAAACCACAAACCAGATAAAAAAATCCAAACACTATATTCAACACAATTTACTTTTACTATTAATTGCTGCACTCAAGACTCACAAATAGATTGCACTAATAAATATTTTCACAGAATTTAGTAAGATGTAAACTGTCAAAACACCACCTTATTAAAAAAAATAGAAACAGAAGTAACTATGGTCCTATTAATACATATTCACCATGCAAAAAGATAGTTGTTTGCTATGATCTTGTACTTCTATGCAATAGCTTAACACAAATTTTAAATATCTATGAGTGGAGTAATCAAATTAAGTGCTGTGGTCAATACACTTTGTGACTTACTGCCTTTGCTATTTTGTTGTCTGATTATTTATACTCCATTAGTGCAGTCTCAGTAATCTGCAATAACTCTTAAATGTTGTGGCTGTTTTTGTTTTGCTGAATTTTAGAATCCAACAGAGCTACTTCAAAACTTACATATATTTTCTACAACATATCCTATTCACCCTAAGCCACTCATACTAAAAGTAAGCTATTTCATAGAAAACAATAGATCTCACCCCAGAAATAGGATTCTAAACACTCATGCATTAATGTGCCTTTCTGTCTATATGACAGAGATGGAACTTCAAGAGCAGAATACTCCTCTAGATCTAGGAACCCACAAATCTCTACCAAATAGCTCTCCCCTTTTCTCTTCAAAGATGCATTCCCTCATTCATGAAAGGTTAGTGATGTTTCCCAAGGGATTACTCAAACCCTGTAAAGATTTGTGCCTTCACTGTGCTCTTACCTTTGAGCAAAAAGTCCTCTTTGGCCTTGAAGAGTCATTTGTTTATCCCACAAAATCTTAAATCTGTTTTTGGGGAGATTTACATAGTGTATTGTTGGGAGATACAATTTAGAGAGCACACACCTCTGCCTTTTGCTTCAATCAATTCACCCCATTTCAGAGATTAGCTCATCTTGCATTTTCCAAGAGCAGATGGCACATGAACTGCCTCACTAATGATCACTGCCCTATCATATCAGAAAAGTTATAGAAAAAAAGCAGACTGGAATCAAAGTGTGAGAAAAGTCAGCAGCCATCACTCCTTGGTGAAGCCCCATGGGCAGAGAGTCAAGGTGATGCTGGTATCTGCTTCCTCTGTCAGCTGGTTATTTCTCAATGCAACTGCATTTTTTATCCAGTTGGAACTAAGGAATAACATTATCAGTCATGGAAAGAAATGAGGAAAATGAAAAACTGGATTACTCCTCTCCCAACATAACCTCTGTGTTGCTTGCAGCATACATCTCCAAGCGTAATCCCAAAGGAATCTAAACCACATATCCAAAAGCTCTCTCTCCATACTGAGCTTAGTCTATGGATCTTCTGTTTCTTGCTACTTCCTTGGAGAATGGCACAGTATCTGTTTGGTTCAGCAGTTAAAGACTCCAAGAAAGACTGGGACACTACCATCCCAGGCAAAAGTGAAAGTACTTGAGGTCCAAGGTAGAATGATACTTTTGTGCTGAACACAGCAATTGGAACATTCACCAGTTTTCTGAGACTGCAAACTTCCTTGGATTGAATGCTTTTTCAAGCTTTTCTGTGGTAAAAAGTAAAAATTGAATTTTTGAGAAATGACAAATACTAGACAGATTATAGTCTTATGCCCAAGTCTGATCATACTCCTAATTTCTGACTATCAGACATTAACTTTATTATGAAGAAATTATTCCTCTGTCTGTATTAAACACCAAACCAGACTGAAGCATGTTTCATTTGCACTGAAATGTTTTTCAATTTAAGTGAAGGACAACTTCAGCTGAATGAAATGTGTCTTCAATGATGTCATTTGAGGCTAAGAAAATTATATATAATTACATTACATCAGACCTTCCTATAGATGTGCTTCTCTTTCCCAAGCATGAACAGAGATGCCAAAAATTCTACTGAGGCCCAAGAGATTCCAGGAAAGATAAAATAATAAATAATACAGTTTAGTTAAAATTCAACAAGATACTGTGCAAATAAGTAGCCCACCCTTCTCACCAACTCTGGCAAAGTCGATGTTGAATGAAGACAACGACAGAAGAAGAAAGATTTTTCTGGCCAAAAAGGTGTGTCTGAGGGCAATAACAAAGAGGTGAAAGAAGGACCATCCAGAGCCCAAAAGTGTTGATGGAAAAGTGTCTCTGTCAGCCAGAGCTCAATGGATTACAGTTGAAGATACAGTTTTCTAACCATTGGTCAGAAATTTTCCATACTCAGTTTATAAATGTGAAAGTTTGAACCTCCATACCCTGAGATGGAATTTAGTGAGCATCTTCAGCTGTCAGAAGTATGAGCTGATGTGGAAAGGAGCAGCCTGGCTTCCCACACAAGGATTAAGGCTGCAGGTGGGAAAGCCCCTGGACCAGCCCTTCTGATGCACTCAGGTCAGCCTGAACTGCTCAGCCTGCAGATTGGCAAAGGTAACTCCTAAACACGTTCAGGAGCCCTCTTCTGCGCTACCAGTTCACACATTTTTCAGTATTTCAAGTTTTCACTTCCTCAGGACAATTGAATTCTTGCAGTATTTCCCATTAGAGCCTGCAGGCACAGGGCCACAAGATAAGAGGATGCAGCAAGTCAATGATTGTGGTGGAGCTAATGAACAATAACTCACTAAAAGCCCTTTAAAGCTGCTTTTGCAACTGTGAGCTGAAAACCTGTACAAACCACTTTGTAACCACACATTTCCCTCAGACACACCCTGCTCTGCTGATCCAGATGCTTTCCTACATATGCCTGTATGTGTTTCAATTCTGAGACAAAATGTCATCCACTAACTATCTAAAAGGGTAAACGCATCAGGGAAGAAGGACTGTGCAAGATTTAAAGAAAATCAACTCTGTTTTATTCAACTTCTTTTCTAAGGTATGGCTTTGTTCTCTTCCCTCTTATTCTTTTCCACCAGAACCTGTAACATTAAGTTGTAACTTTATATAAATAAAATCAAAATATGGGGAATATATATATATATATATATATGTATGTTATTTGGTAAGCTAGTTACATATGCCTCACTAGAACAGCATAGAGACATACCTGAAATATATAATCATTATTTTTTAATTGCTAAGCACTGAAATGATGAAAAAAAGAACTGAAGCTCAGAGAATCAGAGAATAGTTTGGATTGGAAAGAAACTTTAGGATCATCTAGTCCCAGTGCCCCCTGCCATGGGCAAGGACACCTCTCACTAGACCAGGTGGCTCAGAGCCCCATCCAGCCTGGCCTTGAACACTGCCAGGGACGGGGCAACCACAGCTTCTCTGGGCAACCTGTCCCAGTGCCCCACAGTAACAAATTTCTGTTCCTCACGCTCACAGTAACAAATTCCTAGCATCTAATCTAGACCAGCCCTCTCTCAGTAAAGCCATTTCTCCTTGTCCTGTCACTACATTCCTTTGTAAAAATTTGCTCTCCAGCTCTCTTGTAGGTCCCCTTGAGGTACTGAAAAGCCGCTGGAAGGTCTCCCAGGAGCCTTCTTTTCTGATTTCCCATACAAACTATACCACACATTCAGTTTATTTCAGCTACATAAAGAAATAGAAATAAAATAACTAAAATAATTTTAAAAAAAGACGAAAAAAGGCAAGGGCATTCACAATGAGAGAAATTTTTACATGACCTATCTACAAGTTACAACCTGAATTTGGATCTTATTCAACTCTGATTAATTCCAAAGTATTCTCAAGGCTGAAAGTTGATCATATAATTTAATTTAATTTTTGGAGGCAGAAAACTTGAGGTAGGGTCACCAGAGCAAAAACAATTCACAGGAGTCTGTGAAACAAAGCATTTTGTCTAGGTACCACCTACTCAAAGTTTATCCCAAACATATCTATCTGCATTCTCACTTTTTTTTTAATACAGGACACTCTTTTAACCAAAACCAGAGAAAAGCATTCAGCTTGCTTTTAATAGCAAAAAGAAAAACCTATGAAACCTACTTTTTGTTCTGCTGTCCACTTCTATTTTTGTTGGCTCCTGAGTTGCTGTGGCTGGAGGTAATTTCTTCCCAACACTCTGAAAAAAAATAATTATTCTTCTTTAAAATTAGCAGGTTCAGTTAAAAATTGGACAACATAAAAATAGTAATGGAAATATAAAATATAGGAACAGAAAAGGGACAGTAAAGAAAAAGAGGCAAATTAGAAACTATACTTATGTTTGTTACTGGGGATTATCTTTTTTTAAAATTATAAAGAATTCATAAAAATGTGATCCTCCAATTTCCCTTTACTAATGTTTACTAACATTTTTAAATGATAAGCCCTTAACACTTCCCTGAGTTTCAGGGAAGAGCCACAGAAGTTTCACTGGTAGATTGAATATTAAGCAATCGATGAAATGACTTAGGGAAAGGTGTTATTCAGTACCAAAAGTATAGCTGAAAGAAGCAGCAGGGAGGAACCCGCTTGACTTCTTTTCAGTCATTCTAGATTGAGTGCAATTTTTATATTGACAAACATCTNTTTTTTTTTTTTTGTAGCAGAAGTAACTAATTTACAGTGGACTACTATAATAAGCAGTAACCTGCCTCAGACAGGTAAGTTGAAGCAGTAAACAAATACTATCTGCCCCCACCAAAATAAAATAGAATAAAATCAGTCATATTCATCTTTATGTATCTTCTATTATTATATACATGCTATCCCCTCTCTCTTTCAGCTTGTCTCCCTATGAAGAAAGTTTTCCATCTTTAAAATCCTAGCAATGTGTAGATGAGCAAATAAGCATAATTGTTTCTGAAAAGCCCTAGCTGCCATTCCTTGCAAGGTCTGCATTAACACCACAAAGCTCCTCCATGCTTTCATGACCTCCTGAGTAAAAGCTTAGAGAGTGCTAAATCTAGTATTGGAAGTACTGAGTACCATAAGGACCATAAGAAAACACTGGTCAATATAAGAAGCAATAGGAGTAGAGCTCTTTGAGTAGCTGAAAAATTCCAAGGTGTATAAAGAATACTGAGAGCTCCATGTTAATAATATGTAATAATGTGTCAAAATGTACCTATGAAAAGGACTCAAATACACACAGGGGTTTCAGGCTGGCCAAAAGAGCATGTAGGGAGGAAAGATAGTTTTGAGAGTTGTACACAAGACAGTCATCAAATCCATGTTGACAGCAATGCAGACTCTGAATTGCAATACTCAGAAGCATCCTGTTGCAACTTAATTTGCAGGTGGAAGCAGAAACACCTGACCCTCCAATGAGCTTATAACTCTACTCAGAATCCAGAGTTTGTGAACTGCTAAGGATGAGAAATAAACAACAAAACTCTACAGAACCTCCCAAATTCTTTTCCGAGTTGGGAATGAAAGATAAGAAGCATTAACTGAACCAGTGGTTAGGGAGGTAACCGAAAAATAGGAGATGACAGATATGCCAATCTCTCTCTCAAATCAAGAGAGGGCAAAACTAAGAAAAAAGTGCATGACCTGGTTGTGCTGGAGAAGTTCAGAGTCAAGAAGGATGATTAAAAATCTGAGATGGATCTGCAAAGCACTGAAAATTGTACTAAAAGAGATATAATGAAGAAATTGAAGCTACCAGGCATTTCCATTTACACAGATAAAAGTACAGAATGCCTTCAGATGAAAGCGAGACTGGGAAGGCAGCTTCTGGTTCAGAGGCAAACAGGGCAGTTCAAGATAGCTGCACATCACAGTACAGGCTCAGTCATGACCAAACCTTTATTCACATTTCTGCTTTATCAAATTGTTCAGGAAAATGATGAAAGCAGATACTCTAAACTGCACTGCAGTTTGGCTCATAAAGACATGCTCACTAAAGGAATATAAAAACCCTTTAATTTAGGGGAGGTTTTGGTTTTTTTAAAGATTAAATTATTATGCAAGACCAATTAATTAAAGAAAATATTTTAGTAATTGCTTTACCTTCATGAATCATTGATTTTACGCCATGAAACCAAACACCATATAAAGCCACAACAGCCTAAAATTAAACAAGCTACAGATCACAACAAAAGAATTATGGGCAAAAAGGAAGATATTTGTGTATCCTAGTGGAAAATCCATTATGCAAAGTAGTTTCCTAATGTATAGAAGCAGATGCAAGAGCAATGCTTGAAAACATTAATTCATCTGTTCATTCAGAACAAATGCCTATGCAGGTGATAAATCAGTATTGGGAACCAACTTGTGAACAGAAAAGGGAATACTATCCAAACAAGGATGCTCTTTGATTAGGAGCTAGGAGGAATAATTCAAATAATTTTTATGAGGATTGCATAGGACCCACTCAATTGAGAAGGGATACCTGAATTTGTTGTGGGACAGGGAAAGGAAAAGTGGAACTGCTATTCTTTAATTGTGAGGGGGCTGCACTCTGGGATTTCTAGGGGTGAAACAAGCAGGACCACTGACAGGAAAAAGGAATAAAAATTGATAAGTCATGCAAATCTGGTTTCAGGTGGGCCTGAACTGCCAAGGTGTTTTACTTGTCCTGTAAAGTGGTCCTAAAGGAGGTGGGTTTTAACAAATATTATTTATTTATGTTTCCAATTGGTCTACATTTGCATGGAAAATGTGTCACCACTTTCTGAAAACACCTCCATGAAACTTAATATAGTACTTATTTGTTCATTAGGAAACACCCAAGATAAACTTTCCTCACTCTAAGAGACACTGAATCCTCTGTGATCTGCTAAATTTGATCTGGTTCTGCTATAACAGGCTAAAAACTCAAATATAGCTAAGATTTGTGTGCTGAGCGTCCCAGACCAAGCATTATCATCAGAGCTGCCAATTTTTCTGACAAGAAAACAAAATTGGGGGACAGTGACCTCTCCCATATAAGCCAGAAACTTTCCTGCTCTCTCTCCAACTGTTCTACGTCACTCATACTGCCATACAGGTCAAATATCTACCAAGTTTATTAGTGGTGAGGAGAACAAAGGAAGCCCAGCTTAAATTCTTGCTGATTAAATACACATCTGCATGACATAGACTCTTCAAAAAAAAAAAAAAAAAAGGATAAGTTTACTAAAGGATATTTTGTTGTCTTCTTCAGTTGAAGGCCCGGTGCAATTTATCAAAACCTTCACTTCTAAAAAAAGGAAACATGGGAGCAAAGAACACCCAATATGGTGTTCTTTGTTGAAGATTTCAGTATAATTCTTTCTCCTCCTCTGTTCTTCCTTTACATAAGCAGATGGTCCAAAGCCCTTCTAGACACATTGATCTATGCTACAAAATGCTGATATACAACTCCAGCTTTGCTGTTAATCTTTTACCTGATTCATTCCTACCTATCAGGCTCAGTATTCCTAAGAAGCAAGCACATCTTACCCCTTTGGGACACAGGCACAAAACAAGGCTTAGAACTTCAAGGACGTTTTGGGAATTTAGACATTCCAAATCCAAGAACAGGATCCTCAACCCTGTCAGCAATCCCTGGCATCTCCCAGCACAATTGGTCTCACTCCATTTACCTCAATCTAACATGTTGTCAATAATGTTTGCAATTAAAAGTCAAATGCAGCATGAAACAGAATGCCCATAATGGTATCTCCCAGCAGTGTCCTAAATACCAATCTGCAAGGACAAGTGAAGTTCTGCATTTTCTCTCTAAAGCTGTATCTTGGATTCTTGGCTGCAGAATGGTTTTATCACCAGCAAGAAGGGTAGCATATCATTCCGTGCCTTTGTATCTCTAGCCTGGTGGTACAGAGACACTCCTAAAGACTACTGTTTCAGTTTCCATCTGTCCTCCTCCAGCATGCTCCTCCTCCAGCATATCACAAATCTCTTTTCTGGGTGGTGGCAGTGAGCCTTGTTCCACTTACATTTCTTTGTAGATATCACTCTGACTTGCTTAGTCCTGTCACACAAGAAAAAAATGGTGAAACAGTTTGTGTTTTCTGACTCCAAGCCTAGGTTGACTCCCAACGCAACAGAATATTATCAAAAAAACAGGCAGAATCTTAATCCCACTATTTCTGCAAGGCAAGCATAATTAGATTATTTAGCTGTCAGACCCAGATTTCGCTGATCTCCTGACAAATGAATCCTAAAGATGAAAAATGATGAAGTGCCCTCTTGCTGCAGGAACAGCTGATAAAAGCATGAAAAATCACCATGATTTGACGTACAGATATTCAGAGGGACGAGACAGATTTAGCAGCAAGCTGGCAGTATTAATGCTTGGGTCAATGAAGCCAATGGAAGGACAGTCCAGCACTAAATAACCAGTTCTTTGGGTCTCGATGGCATTTTGGTACCCGGCAAATCTGCATCACTGCAGAGCAGTTTCCTCCGATACTGAATTAACAGCAATTGCAAAAATGGTTGAGGTGGCACACAAAGGCAGGTAAATGAGGTCATGGTTCATTCATATTGTATCTGAACAGTCTCATTTTCTTTCATTTATATATTTTGTCTCAACTGTGATCAGCCCTGTAACAGCAGGGAACAAAACAAGAGAAGCAGAACATGAAATGGACAGTGTACAAGTGAGTTTTTCTCACCTAAAGGTACTGTCGTTGTTCCCTACAACTACTGAGCTCTGACCAGAGGGAGAAAAGTAGACCTGTGGCCAAGTTCCTCTCTTCAGGATATTTTAGCACTATACTTCAGGGTTTTCTGATGTGGTTGAAAACTGACTTGTGTATTTACTTTCATTATTCAGGTCTAGTGTGTCTAGAACATTTCATCTGAAAATTTGAATTGAATTGTCATTTGTGCACAGATAGGTCCATACAAAAGATGCTGGTATACTTTGCACCAAAGTAACATACTTATCCATTGAGGCTCCTTTAAAAATATAGGCTTCTTGAAGCAATAGCTTATTTACTCAGGAATAAGGAAAAAATAATTTACTTAGCATCATTATTTATTTTGGAAAGTGTATTGAGGTCTTTATCCTAAATAAAATGTTTTGAAACCGCTACCTGGAATATGACTCTATGAAGATATTCTTAAGGAATACATCAGACATTAAAGACTTCATAAAAAGGGGCTGTATGAGTTGGAAACATTAAGCTTAACACAGATTGTCAGTTTGAATAGTGAAAATACAACAATGTGCACTGGTGCTTTATACAAGGGAGGAAAATGCAGTTATGTATCTTTTGAACTTTTAGAATTTCAGAAAACCTCAATGACTAGGTCAGGGGAAAAAAGGTGTCATGTTTCTCTGACCACAATACTTCCTCCTAACATTCAACTAGTATATATAGATGTGGCTTATATGCATGAGAATTTTCTAATATATAGGTTTATATGCAAATCCAGGGCCACTATTAGTGAGAGTATAAAAGCTGTATTCTTCCATGTGTTTTTTGTAACTTCCATGCTCCATTTTGTAACTGAGAACATTTGTTCACAAAGAAGCAGAAATGGTTATTAGAGTCTTCTAGCTCTGAATTAACAGGAGCATAAACAATCTTGTCACTGACTATGTATAATGCTGGTGTTGTGAGGGAGCAGCGAAATTAATTTTTTTTTCCAATATGCATCAAATGCTTAAGGAATGCTATCAAGTCCTCTATCCATTCTATCTGTTCTGCCTTAAAATAAAATAAAGAGACAAAATATAAAAACTCCAAAGACTTTCAGATGTCAAAATGCTCTCACTCTGTCAGAAACAAAATAGATGTCCAAGATTTCATTTTTTCCCATGCTACCAACATTCAGCTCCACGAAAAGCCCTTCCTGTGACAGCATGATCAAGTATTGCTATCCTGAAGTTTCCCAAAAGGACAGAGTTACACTTTTCTGAAGGGTCACCACATGGGACTTCAAAGAGGGTAATGGGAATTTTAAGAAACATTTATAGAGGAAAGAAAAATTCTTGAAGAAAAGTGAACTAAGCACCTGTCTACACATTTGATTGCCTCAGTCATCCACAGTAGCTTCTTCCCCTGTAACTACTTTCTTCACAACTTTGCTTTGCTAGAAAGACTATCCTCGTGCATGTGCAATTATTTGTGTTTTTTAACAGCAACCAGTTAGGTACATCTGCCCAAGGCAGTCCCAGCTAATATAGAGAGACTCAGTTGCCAAAACTGCACACATTTCTACTGACAGCTTAGCACTAGTGGGCCTTGCTCAAAGCGTGGTGCAGGTGAACTTCCCTTGGCTCATCCAGGGAGGAAACAAAGACTGGACACTTTCAGATAAGGGCTGAGACCCTGGAGGGCCTCAAGCTGGAAGATAAGAGCATTTAATGGCCTGCCCATGTAGCCATGGAGAAAGAATCCAATGAGATATTGGAAGAGCCCAGACGATAATTCACCATTGGACCAAGAGGTGCACAGTGGGGCACGTGAACATCTTGTGCACAGACTGTGAGGGTGTAAAGGCACAGGGATTCCTTTATTCAGGGTCCCTCTCCAGAGGCAACCAGCTGGAGCTTAAAAATAAACCAACTCTGCCTCAAATCCAGGGTCCAAACTCTTCTATAGTAGTTCTTGCCTTTACATCATTCAAAAGTTGAAACATGGACATCACTCAGCTCTAAATACCAGATGATGCTTCCCTAAAGAATGGTCCCTGTAACCACAGCATCACATGTAGCACAACTTAGCTTTTTAGTGGGATATTTGGTAAATGTTTCACAGAATGCAGACAACAAAACAATTAAAGTATTTTAAGCTTCATATTACAGTTTCTTTTCACATAGTCTAACTATATTTCCTTCCATCTGCCAACCTGAAAAAGGTGCATTTTCACACTTCATCCATATTCCAGCAGATTAAAGTGCAGTTTTTTCCAACTGATGTCTATATTAGATGTCTCTTGGACTTGAATGAACATAAGCCTTCTGATTTACTTCATATCTTTGTAAAGATATAAGTCCTTTTTTTAATTTTGAAAAAGATTTCACCTGTTACCCTTCTGCAGCAAGATTACCAACCCGTGTATTTCGATGCTGTGAAAGGCATATGAACTGCTGGCATCTTAATTCTCTCTGTCTAGACAAAATCAACAATCTCTAAAAAAAGATGATCCTCCAAATAAACATCCTGTTGTTACAAAGCAAAAGACGGAAGCCTTCATCCCACTGGAGCTCCTTGGAAATGAACACAATTTCAGCAATCAGCATGACTCTTACCACAATTAACAAGTTTGGACAAAGCAGACAAGAGTGAAGAAGTGGAGGCCCTATAAATGCTCATGTACATCAGTCCACTGGGAACTGGCTACAACACCACCAGTGCTTTAGAGGAAAGCAATATTCAAGCAGTCAACAAGAATATGCTGCTTGAATGTAAAAGGCTTTTGGAATTAGCATGCATTTGCAGAAAAACTAAAGGTATCTGGGGGAAAAATCCTTTCTAGTGTTCAATTCAGGAGTTACTTCTTGAATACAAGGAAAGAAAAAGAAAGAAAAGACAAGGTGTGTATAAAAATAGCATGTCAGTCTAAATCCTACTGCAATAGCCATTGCAGAGAATGGTAAACAGGTTGTGATTACATTACACCACCCTTAGTTCACTTGGTGCCCTAGAAATACAGCAGTGATTGTCAGAGCATCTTACAATTACTGTATCTGTCATTCCTGTCACGGCCCTGGAATCCAAGCAGACAAGCAAGCAAGCAAGTAAACAAAGCAAAGGAAACAGAACTGAGGTCCCCAGACAAGGGAAATTTTAGAACAAAACATGATTTTTTGAGGCTTTTTTTCCTGATTCATCACTGATGTTTGTTGTTCTGATACAATTCTTTCTTACAGTTGACAAGAAGCAAAACAACTTCTACTCATTGGTTAAAATGCTTAAACTACATCAAGTCTAAGAATAAATTTTTGAATGCTTAAGGAATAGTCCCGGTTTTTTATTAAAAACTATTATATTTTTCAAAATAACTAACTTCTGAAATATTTAATAAAAGAAGTTACTGGTGTTTTACTTGTTTACATCAGAAAGTATTTGAAAATCACATAAAGTCCTTGAAAATCACCTGCTGGACAGAGAAGGAATTATTTATGTGATTCTCAATGTTTGTGGCAGAATAAAGACAAAATGACAAGCCTGTACTACCTTTGGCACATCACTGTGAAGGACTACATGCAGAAGAGAAGGGAGGGAGAAAGGAAGGCCAGGATTATTTAATCAGTATGTGTTGACACTCTCTATTGGTTCAGAGTCTGTTACTCCAAAACTAAAGATGAGACTAAGTTCTTTGGTAGATTTTCCAGGTGTGCGTTTTCTTTAGGAGAAGGCAGTAGCTCCTGCAATAAAACTTACTTTATTGTTTTTATCTTGTATGAATCAAATTTTATCTACTGAATATGTTACTCACAATTGCTTATTATTTTAGTGATTATTTAGCATGATTTCTTACTTAACCACTGAAAAGCTAAAAAATCTTAAAATTTAGGGTTTCATACTCCCCCTTGCACTATTGTGACTACATGAGCCTCACAGTTTACATGTAATCTGCTTATACTTCCTACTACAATGATATCAGCTGGTTTTGTCACGGAGATGTAAAAAGACAAGATTCAGTGTTCTGATGTAGTTATTCAGGATGGAGTTAACTTCATTCAAACATCAACTGTGAGCCAGATACCAGTCACTGCAGGCTTCCCTTTCGTCACTGGAAGTAAAACAGTCCTTTTAGCATGTAATTCATCTTTGGGATAAAGAAAGCTTCTGTCCTAATTATGCTTTTTAGTCTACAGACTGTGAAGAAAGACTGCTTGTTGTCTACAAGCAACATCACAGACATCTAAATTCAGTCACCATAATCCCATGATAGTTGCTATTTTTAAATGTCTTTGGTGTGTAGTCCATGCATGTTACTTGCCAGGACAGTAGCCAGATAATCTATATAAAGATCTGTCCTTATCTATCTGGATCTATATATCTACAGATTAGCAACAAATCTATAAATCCTGCTACCTAATAACTAAATAATTAAATAATGATGTTGTGGCATACAGTGCTGTCTTTATACAAGTCCTGTATTATCTTTTCTATTTTGGCATAGCCAATTCACAGCAATTTTCAATAAAATACACAAATTAAAGAAGTTCCTGGTTCTGGCTCCTGAAGAAGATTGAAATTGTAACCTCACTGCACACTCAAAACTAAAACTGAGATTAGGAAGAGTTTTTCCTTTTCATCCTTTAAAAAAAGATATTAACTTGGATAAGTAACTTATTAAAAGACAGAAAACAAAGATTAGGATTTCATCGTGGTGATCAGTGGAGCTGTTCAGGGATCTAGATCAAGGCTCTTGTTTTCCACACCTTCATGGATGACCCACCAAAGGGGAAAGACAGAAACTAAGTTCAGATAGAAATAAAACTACACATTTGGAGGAAAAGTGCTATCTTAAGACAGAAATGACAGGCTTTGAAACCCATAGTTGTTAATACTTTGGAAAGCAATAAAGAACAACGGAAAGTGCTATCAAAATGCTGCATAAATTCGTCCAACACCTTAGCCATTTTGTGCAGTTCTCACTTCCTTCTGCCCTAACACACAACCACCTGAGTTCCCAAAGGGACTGAAAAAGACAGAAAGTCACCAAGAATGATCAAACATATGGAACAGATCCCTCATCCTGGGGAAAAAAGATACACACAGGTGACACTAGTCTAAAAAAAATCAGGAGGGAAGGTAGATAGGGAGGAGTCACTCATTAACTCTCCCAGTAATAAAAATTATGGACTCACTCATCTCTTCCAGTAATAATAATTAAGGGCTATCAGATGAAATTAGCAGGTGCCATATTCAAAACAAACAGAGGGAGGTAACTCCTTCCCACAGTGTGTGATCCAGCAGACTGGAATGCTTTCACAGGAACTACAGGTGCTGAAATGTTATGTGAAAATGTGACTACTTGATTTGCCAAGGAACAAAAATCCATTATGGTTATTAACTCAACTTTCAAAATCATTAGAGGCTGTTAAGACTCCCTGCAGGAATTTCCTTCTTTGTGCGAACTTTCTAAGAGTCTTCCCCAAGCTTCCAGTATTGACCTCTCATGGAGGCACAACGTGAGCCCAGACACAGTCCTGGTCTGAAATACAGATTTCCAAGGATCTTCCAATTTCCAAGAAATATTATTCTTTAACATATGGAAATGGAATATTGAATACAGGACTCTTCAGAAAGTAAATTTAAATGAAGCAAAGTGATATAAAACCAAAGTGATAACTTAAGGGAAACTTCAAAGGATTACTCCAACTCCTGTCTCTCCCCCAAATATTATCAAACACATAAAGTTCTTCAGTTAAGAAGAAAGCAAAATCATAGAGAGAACAAAGATATATGGAGAAAATAATTAGAAAAGCCTTCAAAATTATACAGTCCTCTGACTGGACACTACAGAAATTTCCAATGGAAAAAATTCAAAACTAAGAAATGTGTTATGGTATGTATCTAAGTTTACTTTCCTGAGCCATCTTTTGCAGTTGTCCCAGAAATGGAAAATCCACTGTGAATCTAAAAGATTATAAAAATCAAATACTGGATTGACAGTCAGCTATTGCAATGAAAAAGACAAATCCACAGTACAGAAATGTATATTTACATTTCCTGTTTAGACACCTCAAACATGTTATGACCTATGAGGTGGATTATCTCCATCACAACACTACAAAGTGAAACCTTGTCCAACTTACCAGCCTCCTGAATAAACTCAGATTTATTTCCAGTCAAGCTGCCTGGAAGGGCTTTGACTGTTACCAGCTTTTGCTCAGAAACTGCTAGAGATTTAAGACACCTTAAGATGCACAATATTTCAGAGCATGAATACAAACTCTTCTCTCCATGATGAAATTGATGTTTATGCTGAACTGTAACTGTTTGTACCGTCCACATTCATGCAATTTATATTTCTGCATTTAAAGGAGTCTCAAACCTTCATAGTGGGGAGGAGTTCTAATTGGAGAGGCTGCTTCACAGACTCCTTACTTCCCATTTGCAATGACAAAACACCTCTTCAGCAATTTCAGAGCTGCTTAAATGGAAAATTACTTCTGTTCCTGTTTCCAGCTGTTGAGCTCAATTTAGAAATTACCTGAGCCAGCACCAAATGTCTCATCCAGCTACCCAAGCACTAAAACTACCAGGTATTTAGGAGACCACCAGTCTTCAAACCACAGATGAAGAATATCTTCATTAGAATCATGCAACTCACCAGAGAAATCTGTGCTACCTAAAATTACATTCAAAGAAATAAGTAGGCAAACCATGCAATGCATTTTTGGTTTAACTTCTTGGATGGAAAAGGGGGGAAACAAAACCATGAACAGTGAAACATCATTCCCATTAAAACTCTGGGTAGTTTGTAGAGCAGAACAGTGCATTTTGCTTTTTGCAGTGTTCTCCACAGTTAAACCTGTTCTACCAGTGGGTAAGTTCAGACTCTAAAGCTGTTGTAACTTCATATTTTGACAAGTTCTTAAAATTTGAAATTATGGGCAGGGAGGGGACTGGAGAGGGTTTTTTTCCTTCCAACATGCTTGATGTGTTGGACAGGAGAGAAACCTTTATATCTTAACTTGCATGCATTAAAGCATCAGTATTCCTGTAAAATTGGGACTCCTGACATTTGATGCTGTCAGGCTGTCAGTTTCAAACCATTAATGAACTAAAGATCTGCCTTCCTAAAAGGTTAATGGTGAGAAAGTGAACATAAGAGTTTAGATTAGATAGATGCTGCTGAAACAAATGGAGCAAGACATATTAGAACCACTGATGAGTAAAAACACTTAAGTAAATGAAATAAAAGGCAAACACAGAATGAAACCCACACAGCACGCTCCCAGCTGCCTGATCTCAAAGCTCTGGAAGCGTGCACATCAAAATGAGCACGATGAACAAGCTCATTTTCTTTTTTCCTCAAGCTGCAGATTTGTAATGCTGGAAGGTGCTTCTGTATCAAAATTATTTTTTAAAGCAGAAAGTCCTCTTTCTTCCCTGCTTTATTTTTCATTCTCCTTTTTTACTTTCCCTCACATAAATGTAAAGGAAACATGGCCCCTTGCTCTCTTGGTCATGAATCTTACCATTTGCAGGTTGCCATTCACAATTAATTTCTATCTCTTCTAGGAAAAATATTTTAGTCAGTCTGCACTGAGTGAATGAAATTCCTTCCTACTCTCCCAGGAGAACCATGCCTGTCTAGATTGCAGCTGGTAACTTGCATGATCCAGACTGCACCATCCAGCTTAGAAAACACGGTTATAAAACCTCCTTCTTTTACAACAATTACTGAACCTTACAACTGCCACATGAATCTCCACTTCCTTTTGCAGCAGTAAGGAAGGCAGTGCAGCTACTTCCACCTCTGAGAAGAATAAAAAAATCTATGAAAACAGTAAGCAGGGAATGTATCTTTTAAAATATTTTCCTCTTTAAAGTGGCAACAATATTTCTTTGCTCTTTTATGAAAATTATGATGTTGTCAACAAACTGACAAGTAGCTGTTCAGTGACATTTTTCAAATTCAATTATTATAAACAAAAGAACAAACCCATGCTGTCATGCAGATTATCACAGATTTAGTGCTGACAACAAATATTTCTTCCATTTTGGAATTATACTCCTTCTTTTCTCCTCAGATTAACTTTCACTTTTTTAGATTTGGATGTTTCCCCTCACCTTACATCACTCAAATCATAAGTTACTGAGGAAGAACAGGCAGATTTTTATTTTAAACACTTACACCGAAGACTGCAGAGCAACAAGTGACTCAAAACACAAATGAAAAATTACTTTCACCATGTGTTTCAGCTTTTCTTTCCAGCAAGTGCTTTAGGTACCATGACTGCTGCAAGAAGAAGAAAGTATCAGCTGTCCAGGTGGAGGACTCTGCTCCTTGTGTGGCCAGTGCATGGCAAAGAGCCCAGCACTCAGCAGAAAGCAGCCACCAGCAGCCCCTGCCTAGCTACTGCTCACTGCTGCACCAGGACCTCCTCCCCAGGAGCTGCCTTCTCTCCCCTCTCCTTGGCTCTTTTTGGGAAGCTTTCATAAAGCACTTAGTCAACTAACTGTAATAATATGAGCTCACATCTCTAGTATCTAAGAACTAGAATTTTTTCTAGTATCTAAGAACTATTTTAGAAACGCAGAATGCCAAGAATCTCCAATAGAAGCACACACAAAGCAGTAAAAAGGCTTCTTAGAAACTGGCCTACAGATTTTTTATCTTACCAAGTGCCTGGCCAATCTATGATCCTTTCATATTCCTCCTTTCCTCCTTTCTATTTTCTTTATTTAAGACAGAAAACAAGAAAGACACATGGCACATTTTAGGAGAAAAGGCAACTCAAAAACCTTGTTGCTTCATTTTTGCACACAGCTTACTGACTTTAGCTGTGAAAAGCCAAAGTTGAGGGAAATTTACATTTTTTTACTAAGAGCTCCCAAAGTATCTGGAAATAATTAAACAGTTTACTTGGTATCTCTCCATTCAGCTTTCTATAAAATTTTACAAGCAACATTGATTCTAGTTGCTTTTTTCTTGGGGGGTAAAAAAAAGGTAATTTCCATGCAGGTTTTATTATCGCAATATAATTTTCTACAACACTCATTCATATCAATTTTCCTCACTTGGACAAATGGCACCTCACACAGAAGAGGAATTAGTAAAGCTCTTGCTCTTTTTTCTGCCAAGAAGAAGTACAGTTTTGTTAGTGTATTTAGGAAGGAAAAAACACAGGGTGGGGGTGGTGAATTTTCACTTACTAAGCAAACATTTGAAAGAGCAACACATCCTACAGACTTTAAAACTTGTCTTGCTTAACTCTAAACTTGTATTATTCTTTAGAGTAAGAAAATTGAAACCACATCATATAGAAATAGAAAACACGTGTGTAAGTCTAATGGCCAAATAGGCAGAAAGGAAAAAACGCAAGCTAAATAGAGCCAGGAGAGAATGTTTTTCACACAAAAGTAACCCCCTATTCCAATTTGGACCTCCACAGCAGGAATGGACTTCAGGATCCTCAACACTCTTTTTCCTTCTTTTCTTTTTACCTACCCAGCATCTCCAAAGTGTGCAGAAGAGCCAGAGAACTCTACAGATGAAACCTGTGCTATGCAGAGTATATATTGCAATACAGTTTTAAACAGCCACAGAAAGAAAACCCCAACTAATTGTAAAATAAATACCTCCTCTCCCATTGTGAAGCCAAGCTGCCTTTCAGCAGCTTGAGGTGTCCAAGAAGAATCCTGGAGTCCTGCCCCTTCCTTGCATGAGCTCAGCTCAGCAGGAGAGGGAGCCCAGCCCTGACACTGACTCACTGGCCGGGCCATCCCCAGGAAACAAAAGTTCCACTTGTTTATTTCACAGGAAATCTGGACCTTTTCCTACCTCTGCTCACTCACAGCAAGAAGTTTCCTCTCCTTTCCAGCTTAGACTTTCCTGGCTTCTTGAGACCACCAGCTAAGAAAAGCAAGGATGTGAGTGACAATTTACAGAATTTCTGTGAACAGCCCAGGCAGTAAATTTTGCAGATAACTCTATTGGCAAATGAGCTTATGACAAATTCTGAATGTATTGGTCTTTCCGACGGGGGGGGGAAAAAGGTTAAAATTTAGTGTAACTTATGTCTTTGTTTTGGCTTTTGTTTTTAAAGAAAAATGTTCAAGAAACTGAAATATCATTAACATGATGCTCTGTTCCATTAAAATCTTATAAATTCTTAATGCTGCCTCCCTACAAAAATTCAACTTTAAAATGTCTGAATAAGGTCGGGGCAGGAAAGAGATGATTTGGAAGAAATTAAAGATTTATATTTAAGCAAGCCACAAGATACTATACACTCTCATTTCCATTTTAATATTAAAAAATAATCCTCAACTAGGAAAAATATAAAGAAAGAAAACATTTCAGAAAAATTCCACAAGCTAATAAAACTAAATAGACAAGAAAAGATGAGGGCATAGATTTCACTTTAAAGGTTATATTCAGTTTAGTTTACATTCATCAGCCTTTTTTTAATGTAATTTTCAAAGTGGTGTAAGTAAATTTCAAGGCAGGTAATTTTTTTTGCACAACTATTTCTTCAATTTTCAAAGTTCATGTGTGCTAAGAATATCAGAAGTTATTTCATTAGAATTTCTTTATAATCTTGTCAAAGTTTTAAAACTTAACATCTCAGATGTAGTAATTAAAAATCAGTTATACTATCTAACAAAATCCAAATGGAGCAAGAAAGAAAAATACATTTTACTGAGAAACACCAGGACAGTTTATAAAATTGTTTATCCCTGAAGTCTTGATTACACTTTTTCATATCTTTTCATATCAATGTATATAAATTAATTTTGCTTAGGTAGATTATTATTAAACTATTACTAAACTATTATTAAACTATTATTAAACTATTACTATTAAACTATTACTAAACATATCATATTCATTCAGGACCCAGTCCTCTTGAAGCTCATCAGATGGTAACTAAGCTAGCTTGCATGTCAGTACTGTTACTCTCTGAAGCATTTTCTCTGTCCTGTTGAAACATGAGACAAAAGTTCCTAGAAATTCAGTTTACGTCTCCATCAAGTATCTCCGGAACTCAGGAAATCAGCTTTATTTTAAGCTATGTAAGCAAAGTGTTTTGGGGTTTTTAACAATTTTTCTTTTAGAATGCCTGTTGGGGTAAAAGACCAGGTAATGGTACAGACTCAACTGAAACTTTAGAGATTTACAGTAACTTGCAGGCTAATGATCACCAGCTGGATCCAGAGCAACTTAAAACATACAGACTTTTATTGCCATCCTATTATGAAATAAAATTGCATTAGCTTAAACCTACACATCCTGTTTTTCTGACTGGATCATCCTAAGATTTCCTAATCAAAACCATGACTGAAATAACAGGAGCTTTCCTTCCCACAGAGCACTCCTCCAGGAGAACGAATCTGGCAGAAGCCCAGTGCTGTGCCCCAGGAGGACAGATCAGACCTTCCACATTGCTTTTAGGAATAACTTGTAGTACTATCAATACTTCTTACACTACTCTGCTTCTATTTTAAGACGTTTGTCAAGCAGCTTGAGTCAGAAACATAAGTTGAAAATACTTTCTTGCATATGTTTGGTGTGTTTCTTTAACACTGACAAATTTTTTTCTGAATAAAGTCCAACTGTATACATGTAATGTCTTGTGGCATGGACAACTACTAACTTGGAATTATTTAGAGTCAAATAGCTGCTTAAATAAAAAAAAAAAAAGCCTAATAAAACATCACAGGCAGCACAAACCAGTGTGTGGTAACATCCTTTGCCAAAAACCAGTAGTGCAGGCTGATGTGTAAGCTGAACCATGTCATTGATACCTGGACAACTCTGTTCAGACAGCTTGAACATTTTAGAAACCAAACTGACAGAACATGAAAGCACAGATGGGATAGCACGGAAGGGAAGGAAGCATAAAGGAGATCAGGAGTAATTCTTTGCTCACATTGCAGAGTTTAGTGACTCAGCAGAAAGTCACTGCCAGCTGAAGTTATCAAATTTATACCTCTCTTTAAACTTAATTTTGCATTTCCCATTCTATTCCCTTAGTGCTAGGCCCTGCTTTGAGTCTGTCTCCCAAAATGGGGCAAGCTGTTTTTCAACTCTCCCCTGTCAATCTTAATTCCCCTACCCCTCCATCTTATTCCTCCAGAACAGGGTAGTAAATCTTCTAAAGTATTTATTTATAATGTCCACACTGCCTCATGAAAACCAGCCACCATATGCAAACCTGTATTATTTTTTCACATAATGAAAGAAACACATAAATCCTGTTTCCACAGTGAGCTCAAGGAAAGGGAAGTTACACCAGCAGAGGAGTGAGACCCCGCTGCAGGCAGCCCTGCTCTCATGACAGCTGCAAGAGGGGTCAGGGTCCTTCTTTGCCTGCAGCTTTCCTCACAAGATGGCACTAGAATAAATGGTTAGGACAGGGATGCCAGACTGTAGCAGACAGAAACTTCAAAGCAGAACATGAATGTAGCTTGAACAGATGAGTGCCTCCTCTGTTCCTGCATGGAATTCAACAAACTGCTGATGCTTGCCACGTCTGCTGCTGCCACTGCCGATGGCTGTCCCTGAAGAAAGGAATGCCAGAAAGCTGTGCTTTCAAGTGCAAAGTGCTGCACACACACTTGGTGCTCCCACTTGTGCTCTCTGCCTCAGCAGGTGTTCTTAATAGTGTTTCTAGTCAGTATCAGGTGGTTTTGCTTGCATCCGTTTTTAACTTCAGGATTTTGAACACTGACTCCAACATTTCTATTAGGGGAGCAAGCACTTCCAAAGGCATTGGAGAGACAAAGCAAGTGACAGTGAAACCATGACACTCAGACACACGTGGCACACGCAGCCAGGGCTGGCCATGCACCACAGGTGCCACTGGGCAGGGCTGGCAGAGCTCAGACACATCCTCAGCTGCCTTAGAAACACCAAGAGGAGCCTCCAACTTGTGTCTGTCAAAGACTTCTCTTTAAATGACAACTGAAAATTAAGGGGTAAAAATGTTTTCTGCAAGCAAGCAGGCAGGAACTGACAGAACAGGTGTGCAAAGACAGACTCTCACCACAGTTTCTGGGTTCCCAGCTTGCTGGCTCAAAATAGAAACTCAGACCTTGCAGGCATTCAGTCTCAGAGTTTACAAATTTTTATCTTATTACAAAGGACAGGTAGACTTAATAATTGACAAGAGCTTCTAGCCCTTCTAGCCCTTATGTCTACTTCCATTAGTTCTTCTCCATTTCTCCTATCTAAAACATACTGAATATATATTAAAAAAATTCTGTAGGAATTCAGTGCTTTGCAGTAAGGATCCCCAAACACCAGTTAACTAGATCTTACAAGTTGCTGACTCTAGAGCCACGAAAGCCTCCCCCTTTAAATTAAATCATTACAGTGTCTGCAATACTCCCTGGATTGATGGCTGAGTATATAATTTACTTTAAGTTTTGGCAAACAGTACTGTGATCTCATCAAAGGATGTTCATGAAATCTAGCTCTGCTCAAATTCACCACTGCTAGCCAACAATGAAAGTTTTGCCTGAAGAAAGTTACAAATACATCGCAAGTGGAAAACGCAAAAAATAGTCTCAATAGTCTCTTCTGAAAAAAGGACAGTTTTCAGAAAGATAAAAATAGCTTTTGAGGACCTTTTATTTTACATGCACCTATCATGGTCTTTAGTATTTCCAAGCTGAAACCTCAACTCACGAATCAACCCGATACAGCTAACTCAGACTAAGGAATGTGTTGGTTGAATTAATTTTCCTGTACTTGTAGAGGTTTATTCTTAGATACAGGAGAGGAAAAAATGCTAGCTTGTTTGAACAACAGAAGCACATACAGATCATATTGGAAGGAAGTCCAACTTAGCAACAGAAGCTTTAGATAAGCTACTACAAAATGAAAAAGCAGAAAAAGAAGCATAAGCACCTGTTTAAATGTGTTGAAGCTGCAGAGCAGAGGAGAGACATGTGAGACAGGCATTTCTATTTGACCATAAACATTGTGCTGCTTCAAGAGTGTTACCCTGAATTTTCCCAGGACTCACACCCTGTCCATATGCATACTGTATTTCTTCTAGAAACTCATCTGTTGGTGAGTCCTGACTATGACTGCACGTAACTGTGACTTCAGTCACGTGCAGCATTGTGAAACAGTTCACTTACATTTATCAGTAATGGAAATTTGTCAGAGCCAAGCCTCAGGAATCTAATTCTGCTTATACACAGTCCATGGTCAACTCATCAGCACCAACAGGCAATGAAATGGACTACAAAGCATAAGTATTTGATTCTTCTATTTTTCTAAAAGAGCAGAGCTCTGATAGTGCTGCTCAAACTAATCTCCCACAACTGCATCATTAATTTCCCTAGGATAATCTGCCTCTGTGAATTCTAGAACAAATAACAGCTAACCAATGAATTCTGCACACCAATAAAACCAATGGAGTTTCACACAATTCCTCAGTTTTTCCTTTTATTGAGAGTTTATTGATCACCTTAAAAGACAAGGGTGATTATATCCCACATTGTTGCCACTGAGCAAACACTTGAAACACATTAAACTGCCTGGTGATTTACAGGAGAGCCTAATGGCATCTGCTTCTGCTCAGCTGGCAGCAAACCTTTCTGCCTTCATGTTCCTGCCAATATTTGTGTAAAAGCCTTTTTAACACCCCAGTAATTCTGTGTGAAATATGATCTAAGCTTATGATTCATAAAATTGAAAACATATTAGAACACAAAGTGATAACACCAACAAAATAAGACCCTGCTGATTCTTTTGTAAATGGGACTGACATTTTACATGGGGACTATCATCTTATAAATAATCCCACATTATAAAGTCCTCACAGTAGCTTACTGATGCTTTTTTAAAAAAACAACTGTTGTTAGCAAATATTTTAAATCAAAAAAGTTAAAATTATCATTACATCAATAATGTTTCATCAATAACTGTATCAAGAAGAATAAACAGAAAGAGTTCTAAGATCTCCAAATGTCAGAAAGCATAAAAAAAAATTTAAACAGGGAGGAAAGCATTTTTTCTCCTTCTTCAAAAGTTTACAAGTTATTGAAAAACTAAGGCTATTTGTAAATGAGAAATACACATTAACAGGGCAAAGATCCCTGTAAAAACTACATTGCTTGAGAAAAATATGGACCAATTTGGAACTCTTCATGCACTGCTACACTTTGAACCAGTATGCAGAGCTTTCAGGCTAAATTGGACCTTGCTTGGGATGGCCAACTTAATGCAGGATTCTCTTGCACTCAGCATTAAACGGTAAAGAACATGGCAATGACAAGGGAGGAATTTCTTGCAGCCAGGAAACAAGTGTTTAGAGAGGTTAATGGTCACAGACCTAACAGAAGTGGTGTCACTGACTCATGTTTTGGTGCTGGTAGTAGGCAAAGATGCAGTGCTGAAGGCTCTGAATGGCACCTCTCAAAGGTTGACCTAATCCTAGACACGGAAAATGCATCAACAGAAAAGAAGCATTGCCTTTAGTTATCTACACATTTCAAACACAAATGATGGATTGTGTTTACAAAATGAAGGCATTATTTTCTACTAACCATGCCAATTTTAGGAGAATCTGAAGACACAGGAAGGAAGATCTGTGTTATAAGTTTCCTGAAAACTGTATATTCCATTTTTGGCTGGGTAAAAAACCTGTTAGTTGTTTGTGCAAAAGCAGGTAAAATCTTACTCCACTTTATAATAATGTGAAATCTTACCTTTTGTGCAAAAAAAGGTAAGATTTCACATTATTATAAAGTGGAGTAAGATTTTCCTTCAAGGAATGAAGGCCACTTCATAAGGACTTTTCAAAGACTTCAAATGAAAATAAATGCTTCTGCAAAGCCCCACATGTGAGTTATAAAGTCCACCCAGAAACAGAAGGCAAGCAGGCTTTGAAGAAGTCAGCAGTGGTCAAGCAGTAATACAGTCTAGGTTTTTCCTTTATTTAGATTATTCCAGCTCTTCCCTACCCTCTTATACTGAATGAAAAAGGTCACCTGAAAAATATTAACCAAATGTCCTTCAGCATAATTTAGTTCAGAAGTTTCCACCTCTCTCTGCAGGACCTCCTCTTTACCTGTACTACTGTAACTCAGGGTGGATGTGGGAGTAGGTGCTGTGCTATAAATCAGGTTACTGAAATGACCTAGGTTGAAAAAAAATCTTGCAGGCCAAAAAAGGTAATTGCTGTAGTGCCTGTTTCTACAGACAAGTGGATAAGCATGAATCAAAAGGTGAGAAGTTGCCACACCAGGTATCAAGAGCCCAGAAGCTTCCTAAAATCACCACTGGAGCAAAGAAAATGCATCATGTAATTATGCCCATAGCAGAACTTGAGTCTGTGGAGGCCTCCTAACACTTCTCAGCACACCAGTAACTCTATACAATCTGACTCTTCACTTAAAGGAAGGATTTCACAGATTTTTATTTTAGTCGTGACTTCATTGGAAACCATGCACTTTTTTGTTTGTTTCCCTAACAAACATACTTGAGAGCAATGAATTTTAATTTTTTTTTTTAATTTTACCATGCAGCTAACCTCACTGGAATCCATTTTCTGGTCTGAGGCAAAAATAAAAAAAGCAGAACCTTGTCTACAGAAAGATTAGGAAATAATGACCATAAAACTTCAAGTTTTGGACAGTGACAGAACTTAAAACTTTAAGGTGAAAACTTCTTTAAACCAACACAAAGAGACAATTAAGGAAGGACACATACCTTATCTACTGGGAGGAAGTCGTTTTCTACTTCTATTGACCTTGGTCGTAGCTTTATGGGTTTGTCTTTGAAAATATCTCCAAAGCCAACACCTTTGACCTTTTTGGGTTGGATTGTCGTGCCTCCATTGGCTCCTTCTGACTTTGTACTGCAAGAGTCACCACCATCACTCTCAGAGCCTGTAGCATCTTTTAGGCCTGTGAAAAGGAGGGATGAAAGAAGGTGTGAAGCTATTTTCAGATCAGATTGTGACTGGAAAATGATCCCCCCACCATCCTTTTGAGGAAACGGAAACCACAAGAAACAGGTAGAGAAGATGCTCTCTGTGCCATGCACTCATTTTTGACTTTGAAATATGACTTTATTTCATCACATTGGTGTGTACTGGTTAGAAATTACACCAACCCACAAATCCACAAAACATGCATACTCCAGCATCAAAACTTCACAAATGAGGATGGTGATTCCTCGAGTACCAAGAAAATTCTTATTCCTCAGGCAAAACCTCTTTGGAAGAGACCGCAAATAAAGAAAGAGTTAAATTCAGCTGTAAGGCACCTATTGTATAAAGCCACGTAAAGCTAACAAGCAGTCAGATCAGGCATGCTGTACCTTAAATCTGTGTGACTCAAGCCAATTATGCAATTAGTATCTAAAGCTACATTACCTACCTGGGAAATATAAAGCTGAAAGCTATTCAAACAAATTTGCAATCAAATAAGCTGCATAATATGTTCCCTGCTGAAAATTAAACCTCTCTGCAGCATAGACAGCCTCATAAGAAAAGCACCCATGCACGCTCTCCTCTAGGAATATAACAGATCAAAAGTGACATTCTGATTTGCATTACTTCTTTCAGTGAATAGGAAAATTTATCTGCATTTATCTGAAAATATCTGCTGCTTGAATAGCAGAGGCCAGAGATGCAATAAGGTGATGTTCCAGCCACATAACAGAAGGATGCATCAGGTCAAACAGCCATGGGTAGCAAAAGTGACCCACTGAAGTTTCCTTCCCTAGACCACTTAAATCTGCCTCCCTACATTAGCAGTTTCCAGGAAAACCACAGCAATTGCTGCTACTACAGCACTAATTCTACCTAACAATAAGAAGCTCAAATTCTCACATTTCCCTAACAAACAGTCATGATGTCACAGACATGGATCTTACAAGTCAAAGAAAGAAGAATTTCAGATAAGCTTTTCTTCTTAATTACGTTTATATCAAGGTCGATAAACTGATTGTAATTGATTTTCATCATAAAAGGCTGATGGTACAGATGAACCACAGAAACCAGTGCAACTCCTAAGGCCTCCAAGTACAACTTCATGATGCAGGACATGAGAGGCTCATCTGTTTCAACAGATGTGTTTCAACACCATGGTGCTGCTAGGAAATGAAATCAGGAATTACTTGTCAGATCAGGACTTTTAGCCAAAAACGGAAAAGCATTATATGCTGCCCTGAGATGTTCTGTATCTTTAACATGAAAGGAGTATAAAAGCAGAATTAGAGGAAGTTCCTAATTAGAAACAAACAGAAAGATTACAGACTAAGCAAAATACTTTGGCCATCCAGCCTCCTGAGTGGCTGCCACGCCTATTGTTGAACACCAACATTTTTATTTCTTCAGATATTCAGTTCAATTCAAATAACACTGAACAAGTTATTTGTTCCATAAGCTGTGCAGGATTGCAATTTAAATGACTATCAAGTAATTATATTACAATACTTTTCCTAAATATGCAAATTATTGATTTCTTTACATTTTATTTTTCTAAGAAGAGCTTGGGAGAAAACTCAAATCTGGTTAATTATCATATTTATTATGGTACTTAGAATAGTAGCATGCCTACCATCAATAAAGTAAATCCTGTGCACTACTTCTCTTCCAGACTTCAGGAACTCAGTAACCAGGGAATTTAAGCATTGACTGTTTTGCTGCTTGGTGCTCTGGAGGGCAGGAGAGGAGCGGTTATCCGCAGCAGAGCCACTGCAGAGTGTTTCCAGCAGAGACACTCGGAGATGCAAGGGTAAATTAAGCCCAACAGGTATAAATCTCCTTGGGCAGTGTGGCAAAGTCACTGCCCCTTTCTTGTTCCCTCCCCTTGCTCTGACTTGGGCGATAACTGAAGAAGCTTTAAATTCTACCAGCTGGACCTTCTCCAGCTTTAAAAATTATCAATCACTGTGGCCCTGGCTGAGGTAGAAGCTAGAACCAACTCTATTTACCACTTCAAACTGCAAAGACGATGGTCAGCAACTGACTATACCGAGTATAAAACTTGCACAATTCAAGAAACTCAAACAAATTCTAGTGATTATCATCTTTTAGCTTAACAAAATATCTTGATATGGAAAATTACCCTCTGGCAAACGTTTCTACTGTCATCCTTGCCAATATCTCAAACTATTCTGTGATGGAGGGAAGAAGCAGTGAAGACACCTCCCTCCAGAAGTAACTAATAAGAAACCATGACTGCTCTTAGCCACTCCCTGAAATGAACAGAAAAGCTATCATTAAAATAGGTTATTAAAATAGGTTTTCTGCATCCCGAATTGTGGAAGAAGATGATCTGGACTTCGGTCAGTGGATGGAATTAAAATATGAAAGTAATTGTGAGAATTACTCAACAGGTCTCACATGGACTTCAGATCTTTGAAGTTTACATGAAAGAAAGATCAGAAACCTCAAGGGCATCCAATAAGAATAAAGCTTGTGTTTTTTTCTGGGTCATCACTTGTTTTTCATTATGGCATTTTCAGCTTTTATGACCATTCTTCTGTGATGAGGCATCACACTTTGTATTTAGAAGCCTCACCTCAGGCTCACAACAGATTTCCTAAGCATCACCCTTCTATGGTTGACGATAATCCAAGAGTTGTTTGTTTTCTATACTGCCACAGAGCTGTCTCAGAATACAGTCCTCAAAATGAAAGCAACATAGGAAATAACAGCATTGCTTCTTTTTTCTTCTTTTCTTTTTTTAATGAGGACAGAATGGTCTGAAATGTGGCCTGTCCAAACTAAATTGCGTTTGAGTGATCAGATACAAAGCTACTTCAAAGTTAAAAAGAGTTCTCCAGATCAACTGGGAAAATGACCTAATTTAATTATTTTTGACTGACACAAACTGAGGAGTTCTCTGTACTTAACTAAATAAAGCAGTAAGAATAAAAGCACTGCTTGTGCTCTTATGACAACATGACTGGGATCTAGAGACAAAGGAGACAGAAGAGAAGAACTGTATGCAGTGGAAACTGTAGAACAAATCAGATAAAATGAGGATCTGCAGTAACTTTAAGAAAGAATAATGCATTGCTTGAGTACAGAACAGTCCTGCAGAAAATATTCTAACATGCTAAGGAGACTCTCTCTTACCTTCCTGTCCAGGTACATGAGATACATTTTTCTGATTTGGACAGATAAAGAACTTGGAATCAAGGATTTGCAATGCTATGCCCATCCTTGCCTGATAAATTCTCTCCTCATTTATTTTTTCATTGGGTTGTTTCCTGATACATATATATATATATCTCTGTGTGTGTGTATGTATGTATCAGTATATATCTATCAGCAACTCTCTTGATGCACCTGCAACCTGGCTCAGGTGATCTTTCCTCTTAAAACCAGAAAAATGTTCCTCTTCCAGTCACACCTTTTTTTTTTTTTTCAGCTTTTCGTGGAATTTTTTACCACTACTGCAAATAGCTCATCTGTGTCACAGAACACAGCTGGCTGGATAGTTTCTCCAAAAGACAAATGTAGCCCACAGACACAGCTGGGATCTAAGCAGGAACCCGAGTGACACAGACTGTCAGATTATGAATTTTAAGTATGAAGCATATTTAAGTATGAAGTATAAGAAATTGTCTTCACAAAGAGCTACAGCTATCAGGAAGGTCAGGCTGCTAAATGAACATTAAAAACTGGAGGGAATTTCAGTGGCCACAGTCCCCCTCTCTGCTGACCAGCACACCCACTCAGCCTGAAACAGCTGTGGTCTACCACAGTGATGGGCTTGAGCACAAGGGTGAGGCCAGCAGCTCAGCAGAGTGCTGTCCTCAGAAACACTGAGAACATCTTTCTTTTCTTGTAAGCACAGCTATTAAGTACTTCAAATAAAGCCAGTATAGGATAAAAGCTACAGTAGTCAGGCCGCTCACTATTTTTTGCTACTTTTTTAACAGCAACTTCTCTAGAATCTGTCAGCATTTAGAAAGCTGAAGAACATAACATCAGTAAGGTGCTCCCTAACATGCTTACTATCACATCAGTCTTAATAGCAGGAAATGCTTTCGGAACTTTAGTATATCTCAGGACGTATTTCCCAAGTATTTTGGTAGTGTCACTTCAAATTTCTGGCTCTATAAGCAAAACCTCTATTCTTTTACCTAGATTTATTGTTGCTGAATCATCTGTAGCACCACAAGGTGAAGCTCAAATCTAAGCACTGGTTGCACTTTTCTAGTAAGTTCCTTGAAATCTAAACAAGGGCACCAGCAGCAGCAAGAAGTTAAAATTCCCAGGGGATGACTGTTCCCAGCTTTTGGCTGGAATAAGATATGGGTCTACAGCTTTTTAAAAACACTCAGAGTTTTGATTCTTTATTGATTCATGCTCCTTACAAATGCAAGCTCATTTAGTATTCATGAAGATTAAATTTTCTCAAAACTGTCTGGAGGAATTTTGCACTTCATACATTTTTTCCTCTATGGGTATATAAGAGAGAGAAGTTTCCTCAAGACATTTAAAACACACCACACTCCTGCTATAGCAGTTACAGGTCTTTTGAGAGCAACATTCTGAAATGTACCAAAACAGATTAGCTCAAACAGGGATTAAAAAGAGACCACAACATCAGACTTAATTCAGAAACAGCCTCTCAGAGCTGTGCTGGCATGAAACCAGGATACGAAATCAGAAAGATAGTCAGGGATGATAAAGGGCTGTGTAACTAAAGCTGTTAAAACAAAAATAAACAGCTGTGGTAAAATTAACTCCATTCAAAGCAGGAAACAAATTGTTTCTAAATAGCTTAAAATGGCAGGGGAGAAAAGGAAATCCTAAGTTTACAGAGCTTTCTATTTTGAGCTACTATTTGGCAATTTCATTTTTGTTCTTTATTCTGGATTTTTCTCTCTGTTGAGAATTTATGGCCCTGGGCAAAAGATGGACCACTCTGACACAGTAAAGGCCAGTGGTGTTCTGGCCCTCTAAGCACTTCTCAGCTTTGTTGGCAGCTGTTCAGAGGCACACACCTGAGACAATGCAAAGGATCTCCTGATTTGGTATGGCAGCCAGACAGAAACACTGTTAACTGTTTAACAGAACAAAGAAATTTGTAAATTAATCTTGAGGTTCTTTTTTTTATTTTTTTGGAAGGGAAGGAAAGCAAGGGCAAATATTTCCTTTCCTTCTATTTAGAGAATGACAGCATGGAATGCCCGGGTGACCTGAATGACAAAGGTGGTGAAGTTATACATGGTAATTGCAGTAGATGAGACAGGAACTGTCCTTCTTCCTTTTCCTCACATACTGGTGAACACAGAACAAATACCCACATCCTATAAGGTATTAGTCTTGGGCTTGCTTTCTATCAAAATCCTGTATTTTGTTGAAGCCATTCCCAACAACATTCCAGTGTCATAAAAAAATCAAAACCAGAAAATGAAATTGGATTCTAAATACTACTGTAGAAGAAAGACATGTTGATTCTCCTTAGTTTAAAGATTAATAAATTCATTCTTTCAAAACACAAATTTATGCTTCTTTACCAAGAGTGATTATACATGTACAAATAGCTGAGGCAGACTATCTCAATATTAGTAATTATTTGTTATTCTCAGTCATTCCTTGAAAAAATGTAACTGTGTCAGCTAAACATTTTGTCATTTGCTTTCAACATGTTCATTTTCCTTTGCATAACAGTTCTTGCCACATAAGAAATGCCCCAGGATTTCTATGCTTGCACAAGTGGTCATGCAAGGGGAAGGGGAGCGGTGCCCGGCCCCACATGCATTGAGGGCAATGCAGCACAAGCATCGACTGCAGCACGAGCACAGAGCCATCAGTACAGACCTTGGTGGCTCCCCCACCTCCCCAGCCACTTCCCCAAGTACTGTAAGAGCAAACAGGAAGAATCATTCATTCAGGAGCTCTACAATTGTAGACAACCATTGTCCTCTTCATTTGGGGACTACTTTTTTCACCACCCTCACCAAGTCCAGGCACAGGTTATCACACGTGGAAGGAGAGGTAAGCAGCCACAGCCAATAGGATTCTTTACCTACCACTCACCAGTCTTTTGTGAAACTCATGGAAAACCACTTGGTAGTGGGTATCCCAATCAACAGAAGTATTTCACATTTCACTCCAGTCAACATAATTTTTCCATACATGACCCCCAGTCCCATGTCGATGCTAATTTTTAATAATGAAAATTTCCCTCCCCCAATTTTATAATTTTTCTTTCTCAGACGTTATTTGTCAGTGCAACATCTGTAGCAGCTGTGTACTTGATACAAGCTCTTTTTTGCAAGCAAGTTGTAACAAGGTGAGGTGAAATACAAAGTTGTAACTGTCTTCTCTTCAGAACTGTTAAAATCCACATTTGGGTTTCTCATTTAACTTTTCTCACATTCCAACACTCCTAAATAGGGTTTACAACATCATAAATACATCAGTCATATTGATTTCTCAGAACTCTGACCAGCCATAATTCCTCAAGAATTAAGGGGAGGGAGACAAAAAAAAAAAGGGTTAAGAAAAAGTGGTGGTGCAATAGAAAACACAAAACACATTGAGGTTACTCACGAATGTTTCTGTTTCAACGATCCTGATCTTCTTCCATTATATCTAATAGCTATTACTGACAGCATTGTGGATCCACATATAAGGAAAGAGAGGCAAATATTTGTCAAATCAAGCATTTTATCTGCACTGTTCCTCAGTTATTGCATCTTTGAAGAAAAAGAAAGCGAAGCAAGAAAGAGAAACTAAATCAGTAAAAATAAAAAAATTAGAAATCCAAGAAGCGTTGTTCGTGGAGGTGCAAGAAAGTTGCAGGATGAGAGAAAAGAGGGCTGTGATCAACAAAATGACAAGTTTTTTGTTGCTGTGTGTCTCTCTTCACTCAGCATATGCAGTAGCAAAGATTTTCTGACAGCAGGTTGATGAGCAGAATGCCAAAGGAGCTGGAATTGCTGCTGAGCGGAGCCTGGCACACCTGATGACCAAGAAAGCCATGTCAGCATATGGAGGCAAGGCCGCGTGTTTCTGCGAGAGACAATCTTGCATATTTCAGTGGAAGGTATCTCCAGAAGCAGCGACTAATTCAACAGCTGTTACAGGCCTTGGTTAAGTAAGAAAATTTCTTTTAAACGCAGCAGTTGGAAAATGGCTTTCAAAATAAAAGTATTTAGCACTGAGCACGTGTTTGTGAAGTAAAAGCTCTAAGCTTGGTTACAAAGTTGAGCAACAATTCATGCAGTGTGATACAGGTGAATCCAAGCATCACCTAGGCATAACTAATCTGAAGTTATGAATTGACTCCAGCTTAACTTATGGAGAAATCAGCAAGCTGAAATTAGAGCAGCTATGAGATTTTTAACCAGACATCCCTAAATGAAAACAATTCTGTTGAATGTCTCCAAATGGTTTTCAATGGAGACATAAGCTCATGGATATTTGCTTAAAAATATGGACCATAGAGGAGATACGAAATGGAAGGAGCTGGCTGCACCATCAGTCAGCTTGTTCAGGAAGAGCATGATGAGCAAATTTGCAGGAAGTGAGCTGTAAACAGATGGAGCAGGGAGAGTAAGGGACCCTCCTTTTTGTGTGTTAGTTTAGGCAAGAGCATCTCGGATAGTAACAACAGTGCAAACCCTTGCTTTGTTTAAGACTTCCCCATTTGACCTGATTTTGTGTATTACCTATTCCTCAGTCCCAGTTCCAATTCAAAAAGCAACAAATAGGCCATAAGTGTAGCTGGGTATCTTCTGAGATGCAGCTTTATGGAGAAAGTAACACACCTCTGCAGCATGAAAAAACATGCAAGTCTCAACCAAATGCCAAGGGAGGTAGAATTAAACCTCCAGGTAAACCAACTCCAGGTAGTTTAAACAGATACCTTTTATCAGCTTTAAAAACAAAGTTTAGATGGGTGTTTGCCCAGAGCAATGTGAGACAATCTACTATGGGTCAAGCTGTCTTCTTGCAGCTGGTTATCAAGCTTTCCTCTAGACACCCATCCAATCCTGCACTCTGAAATCAGTTTGATGCAATTGCTTTTCTGTGACACGGCACAATCATGGGCCAGTATGATTAACAAGAAGAACTAAATGCAGAGCTCTAGCACAACTGGAAAGCTGACTGAATTCTTCCTGGCTTCAGTTAAGCTTTCTTTAGATGACTTGAGAAGAGGGGAAGGATGATTTGGCCCTTAATGAAAAACAGGCTGGGCATGGAGAGCAGGCTTTTGGAAAACTGTGAAAAGTAATGTTAGGGCAGCACTACTGAGTAAGATTGTGAAATTGAAGGCTCCAAAGGCAGACTTTGAATCTGATCTGAAGCTTTATGTCCGAAGTCAAGCATACTGGAAATTAACTTCATAAATCCTTATTATGCTCATCAGATGGGTGGATTAGAGGACATGATGGTCTAAAAACTCTGCAAGAAGCATGAAATTTGAGTGATTGATAAGCAGTTGTGGAGATATAAGATGAGAAGCAGCACAAAAATTTGAAGACCACCAGCCACATGGTCTGCTCCACCCAGAGCAAGGGCGTGGTTGGAGCTTGTGAAGAGCTGCAAAATGAATTCTGGCATACAGGGAGATAATTTTCCACAAGGAAATACTCAGAGCTGCACACATTCACAGAGATTTTTGTTCAAAAAAAAGGATCAAATTTGTTAAGAAAAACAAAAAAAGAGGTGTAAGAGCAAATATCAGAATAGAATAATGTCACTTCAACTGCTTCATCCTTTGCTGTCAACATGCATAAGACAGAAGTCCTCAGAGGCAGAAGACCAAACACTCCCACCAATTAAGGAGGAAGAAGGGAGCACAGCATGGATCCTCTCAAGAAAAAGCTCTCTGGGACAAAAGCAGATGCCGAAGTTAGCACAACATCCTGTTCACTGGAAGACAGGACTGAACACTTTGCACTTGGTCTCACCAAATGTGAATCTTTTAGCTGGATTTCTCCATGAGGAAACAGGTGGAAGGACAGATTTCTGTCTTCCTTGCTTCCTCTGTCTTGCATCTGATGTAACCGTTCTCTCTTTTTCTGTATTACCAGGGCAGTAAAAGAACACGAAAAGCAGGATGTGCCCTTCTTTTAAAAAGCAGAAGCCAAAAACCTGAACATGAAATGAAAATAGCTTTATATCTTTTACTCTCCTTGGCAGAGAAAACGTACCAGCCAGAATGCTGTGAGTAATAACTGTCAAAGACAGAATGCCAAATGAAGAGCATGCAGTAAAAATAAATTTTAAAAAATCACCAAAGAAAGAAAACTTCAAACAAACCAAAACTCAAAATATCCTTTAAGAAAAGCAAAGCATACTTTATGAGTTCAACAATCACAATGGGAACTTTACTTTTAGAGCAGACTGACTTTTAATTCAAAGATTAGTGGTGATTATCAACAGTCTTCTTGTTTCAGGGGGCAAAAGTGATGGGACTAAACGGTCTTAGATTCAATCCATAGCTGAGACCAAAACATCCGATGTAATTCACAATTTACAGTGGGCTTATACACATACATTGTATGGACACAGAACACACACATGCACAGGAGGAACAGGTGCATTCTCATTGCATTAAGGCTGGGCAGTTCATCAGCAGCAAACTGATTTCAGCTTTCAGACAGATATATGCACGTAGAGTAGCCATAAGTGGGTAGCAGTGGCACAATGTACAAGTGTAGGTAAATCAAACAAGTTCAGAGGACTGAAGCTATTGCTTGATGATTTTGAAACACACTCACTGTTATAACGTCTGTAGCTGTCAATCTTTGCCGGTGCCACTCTGTACAGAATTGTCCCTTCAAAGGCAGATTTTCCTGACAGCAGGCAAGAGAAGGAAAGACAAAAAAAAAAAAAAAGAGAAGGGGCAAGGTGGGGGTAAAGAGATCGAATGATGGTAAAAAGAAGGGAAAGGAAGAGGTTTTAATCTGTATTTTCAGTCACTGACATTTAAAAGCCTCATTAGCAAAACGATGAGAACATTAACAAACATATCTGATTGTACATGAAGTTAAAATATTCTTACTGCATGTATGTCAGATAACAGAATCTCATGATTTTGCTAAAGCTGTTATTTACAATGTCCAACAGAATGCATTCTTTTTAGGTTTGGTCTGTTGTCCATCAAGTTGTGAGACTTGCAAACAAAATTATTTGTCTGTTTTTTGCAGCCTTGCACAGGGGAATCTTGAAAAAATATTATTACTGCAATGATGTACTCACAGTGGCTCAACATTCCTGATGCAGATGTAGTGCACTTGAACAAGCCCAGCTGACATCCAAACAGGGCAATAACACACTCACATCTCTTTAATGTACCAGGATCCTGTGAGCATCAGAAATACTGCATCTTTCCAAGATGACATATTGGAAATATTTTGGACATGGGAACTGGTCTTAAACAGTGTTTAGTAGAAAGAATAGGACACTAAAACCTGAATAAATCGGTTTTTCAGCTAAAAGCTTAATCAGGTGTGACTTGGCATTGACATTAGCAAAAGCAACTTTCTAAAATTAAGAGGGAAAACAGCAAAACTACAAAAACCAAATCCCACTTCTCATCTAAGATATTTAAGATAACACTTTTATTACAAAATTCATTAATTTTTTTTTCATTGCTAGTGAGATAGCTCATGGTCTGATATTTAGGACATGAAATTCAAGTGAAGGTAAAGGCATGAGCAGCTGAAGTGTTTTGTTTGTCAGGTTTAAAAACCCAGGCAAGCCCAAGAATATACCAATGCCAGCTTGTTCCCAATCCCCCCTAGGTATACCATCACAAAAATTGATGTCTTCGGTAAAATTTTATAGCAAAATAGCCAGTATATGTGAATTGTCCCAACACAGAATCACACAAAGTTTGGTATCAAAAATGTGTGGGATTTTTTCTCCTGTATATCATTCTGTTGGACTTTCAGACAACAAAAAGCAGTACTTATTTATATATTATAAAAAGCTAATTCTTAGTGTTGTTCTTGCGGTTTAATTAATAACAAAATGTACTCATTGCCTTAGTTTTATGTAATGAGGAAGTAAAAATGCTACAAATCCATCTTGACACTTTCTTTTTACAAGATACCATTAAAAGAGTGCTATTAAAACAGTCAAACATCAACCCATTGCTAGGAGAAAAGTAAGTTAAGCTTCACGACACTGTGGAGAGCCAGAGAGACAGTAATGGAAACATAAAGTTTTAAGAACTCAGAACAGAGGAGGTTGCCTGACTGAAGCATCAGCTGATGAGTTTATCATCAGTTCTAACTCTAGCAGCCAGGACTTTTCAGGGGTCATCACTAACAGGTTCCAAAAACAGTTGATCGATACCATGAGCCCCAGCTGCACCTTAGAGAACGCACATCAGGACAGAAAGATACAAAAGGCCAATGCTGTCATGACACTGCTGTGAACATTCTAAATGCTTTTTGAAATAACCTCCTCAATGTTAAATTGTGAATATCTCAAATAGATTTCTTTTTACTGTGTCAACTTTTTGCTTCTCAACAGGCTGTATTGACAAGAAGTGGAATTGAAAATAGTTAAATTAAAATTAAACTTAAAATTAATACTGTATCTCTGAGAAATATGGAAAATAATCTTATAATCCATGTATCTAATATAGTAATAAATTGATAATACCTACTACCTGTTCATGCTGTAACAGCTGGCCCAAGAAAAACAATATTTTCCTTTAAGAGCCTGCTTTAAAGAACAAGGAACTGCTGTTTACTCTAAGAGTACCTGATCCTGTCTGTACTTATATTCCAAAATGCACCTTTGAAGACAAGAAATTTGGCAATCACATTACAGCTGGGACAAATACTTTAAAATTAAACAAACAACCCCCCAAATATTTTGATCCTGCAACAGTCTTGCTTTCCAGCCTGCTGAGCACACACCGTCAAGGGGAGGCACAGGTTCCCAACCCATTCCAAATAAGGGGCAAGCTAAGTCCCACAGTCAGGATTCAGAAATATTTGGCACTTCTAGAACTAGCCCCAGGCATTTTTAGAAAAGGAAAATTTTGCTCTGAACAAGCTTGTGAGGTTAGTGTATGGCAGAGCATGAAAAGAAACCAAGATAATTTCTTCTGACTGTTTACTCTGATCTGCCATAAAATTTACATGGACATAACAAAACCAATAAAATCAGACATTTTTCTCTCCATTGGGGCTGGTGTAGATTGTAACAGAAGGACAGAGAAATATGGGGTTTTTCTTAACTTTATTCCTAAAAAGCCAAGTTATGTAATTTTTCACTTCTGTAATTCTTTTGAGTTTACCAAAATTATATTCACCGTTCAAAAATTCTCTCTATAGATGGTCAATAAAATGCGATTTAAAATCAAGTTTAACTAAATTTAACCAAGACATTAAATTTAATTATTAACTTAAAAATATTCATGGGTGCCAGTGAAAAATATTCATGGGTGCCAGTGCCAGTTCTCCACACATCTGTGCTATTTTCCCAGGTGTGCTATTTTCCCAGTAAATCTGCCAAGTATTACCATATCCATTTTACAAGTTGGGCTGAACAGTTCAAGGCTGCTGCTCAAGATTGCAGAGCCAAACCCCAGCCCTTTCTAGGCTCCACTGAATGCTGAGCAGAACCTCAGTGGATGCCCAAGGTCTGAGTTCAGTGCCTGGGTACAACCCCTCACCCAAGTGCCAACTTCATAGTCTAGAATTCATATTCAAGGATTCCACCTTGCAAAGTCCTGTGATACAGATGCATTCAGAGTTTCCAGAGAAACAAAAAGGAGTTACTGCAGATTTAAGGTGCTGTCACATCTTGTCATCCATGGAGGAAGGAGCTGATCTAGAGGCATAGATACACACTTTTTGAGATGTAACCTAGAGCATTTCAACAGTGCTATTAACCTGATAGCCAAATCTTCCAGGATTTACTTGTTCATTTTTTATTTTACTATGTTTTCAGACTAAACATGGAATGAAATTATCATTCTTAATCAGTTGTGTAAATTTGTTGAAATTTTTGCAATCTCATTGTGGACATTTTCAAATCCAGATATTCGGTGTGCCTGAATAGAGCCTCATGAAGCACTATGTGTTAGAGAGCAACAGCTGTATCAATCACATAAACCACATACAGAAAAAATTGAATTGATATATATTTCCCATAATTCTCCTAAGGGAATGCAATTCTTAAATTGATAGTTTTACTTGAAGAAAAAAAAAATAAAAAACATTAAAATCCCCATAACAATCTTAGCATTCCTGATTCACTGTCTCTCTCTCAGGAGGTTTACAGTGTTCTTTTGTTTTATAGATATATCTAATAGCTTCTCATCTTAGATAGCCACAAAGCACCTCCTAAGAATTAAATTAAATACAAGAAAGTAGGAAACCCATCTACCACCTACAGTTACCTTCAACTTATTTAAAGACACAAAACCAATATTTGTGTTACTGCTGTCTTTTCCATAAAAGTATCACAGGTTTGGGTTCCACTGACAGTCAGAATCAGCACACAAACCCAAGTCTGAACAAAGCATGGGCCATAATGGACATCAAGAGTTAATGCTTTGTGGCTGCTTTTGAAGCTTTTTCTTGTTAAAAGCCATTTTTAGGATGCTTATTATGAAGTACATATTACCAAATTACCTGGGGAAAGAATATTCATTCATTCATAAAGAAAAAATTGGGATATTCCATTCTGAACATTATCACCTACCTTGCTCACTTATATAGTAGCAAACACTACAGACTCCAGAGCTGAAACTACTCTACACAATTAGTTCTTCCAAGACTCACTGTGTTTATAAAGAACATAATTCATGATAGCATATGTAGGTTACATAATGCAGTTTGCAATCTCACTGAAAACATGCACCTTCACTTCATGTCCATTCTCCCTCTCCATCACATTAAAATTTTAAAGTTTAAAATATGTTCATTCCAGTCTGAAGGAATGTTACATTTAAATATCTTGAACAGCACTGACCACGAGACCAGGTCACCAGTACACATTCACACATGAAAATGTGCTCCATTACAAAAAAATACCAAATATTTTCATCATTGCAAAAGTTAGGGTTTTCAGGATCTTATTTTTGTGATATGGAATAATGCCTTAAGTGGAAAAATTAGGAAAAAGAAGAAAGTAGTATAATTTTCTACCTCTTATTGACAGAGTAAATTACAAAGGTTTTGGTAAATATCAGCTGAAATCAGCTTACAAAGATCTTGGTAGTCCTTTGACTTCTGCTTATCCAGAGATCTCAGGAGAATGCTACATAGCAATGAACATCTGTAGTGCTAAAAATAGGAAAACCTTGGCAACTATTGTGGAATTAGCCTGAAATATGCAAATAGAATTGACTTCTTTTTTTTTCTCTGTAAGAAGATTCAGATTTGATCACTGAATTAGGAAAAAAAATTAATAGCTGCTTGAAGAACATAAAAAAACATGAAGACCAACAGCTTTCCATTTCACGGAACAGCACACTTTTGGTTCAGAAGTTATAAATAGGACAACCCACTCCCATGCTTATACTATTGCAAACTTAGTTACCAAACATGCTTTTCACCTGCAGCAGTACTGGCCCACTGTAAATGAGAGAACAAAGTCCATGTCCCAGTTCTGGCCTTTTTCCCTTTGGCTGCTGGGGCAGTGAGTGTCGGAGGTGATAGAAACATGCTCAGCACCTGGAGGGAAAAAGTGCTGCATGTCCCACACCAGTAATTATGAATGCTTAAATATATTGGAGTTGTTATAGAAAGCATGGCACTTTAATCCCTCCACTTTAAATAAGCCACTTTGTACTCTCCACATCTAAAGACAAAAAATCCCTTGTAATTAATTTTGAAATACAAAAGTAGTCATCATCATTGCCTTCTCTCTTCTTAGTCTGTTGTGGCTCAGCAAGTCTTACACAGCTCAGAGAGCAATGACAATATTGCAACTCAGGTAGCACTGCAGGTATACATAAATCATCATCATCTGACCCTTTCAGCATAAATTAAGAACATGGCATTCAAAAACACTTCCAAGCAAGAGACAAGAATGCGCTATCCTATCAATGTGTTATGAGCTAAAGACACAAACATACATATAGAACATCAATAATAAGTTTTTCCTTACTTGACTTTACTTGCTCCTCCTGTGCTATTCCAACATCATCAGAATCAGAGAGCTCCTTTATGAAGTTGGAAGGAAACATGCCTGTCTTTCCATTAAGTATACCTTCCCACCAGCCCTCTTCCACCTGCACCGAAACAAAAAAAAAAAGGGGGTTTTTACATAAGCAACACTTTACTGAGTACCATTATATACATTCAATAAATGACAGTAATGGCTCTGAATAGTGTATATTAATTAATTTCAGGTATAAGGAGCACATGGCATAGTGCCATGTGTTCCAAGGCAGAACACCTCTCTTTTTTTCTTCATAAGTGAAAACAAGAGAGATGCATGAACCCATCTGTAAATGTCAGCAGTGCTGACAGCAGTCAGGAACATGGACAAGCATTAAATAAAAGGATAAAAGAGCAACTAGAGAGCACACGGTGTCTCTACATTTCAATTTTTATGGATATCCATTCAATGAGTAAATTTTCAGTGCACACTCTATGGCAATTGAAGACCATCTTAATGGATGTGATTTGCAGATTCTGTTTGAATTCCCTAAGTAATCAATTGTGAAACGCCTACAAAGGGCTACGCAGAGAATCTAATTTAGACATCTTAGTATAATGTAAACATTCTTGCCTTCCCCATCAAAATCAGAAATCTTGTATTTTAAAAATTAAGAATGCTGCTACATCATTCATGTGTAAATGTAAGAAACCTGTGGAGAACAAAGAACAGTACTTATGCATATTTGACTTGAGATTTATGAAGAGGTACTGCAATACATAATAAAAATAATAGTCCCAGGAGGAGGAAGGACACTACCTAGCCAAAACCCAAGAGAAAATATCACTTTAAAATTGCAAACTCCCTCCTCTATAACCCATTCAGGGTTGAATGGTGGTGTCAGGCAGTGAAATGACAGCCCTTAGAAATGCCTTTAGGTTATAATGGCACAGCAAGAAATGACTGATTATATGCATCAGCTAAACACACCCTTGATAGATAAATGTTTTTCATCTGTCAGACACTGTCCCTTCACTAAAAATATGATAGGGGAGGACAGTGTAGGTCTGTGACACATCAGTCTCCAACAATGTTTGACTCATCTCTTTCCTGCCTACTCTCCCCCAGTTATGAAAAGAGAAAGTTAACTTTACTGTTGAAGAAACAACCCCACACCTTAAATGAAGTGAGCTAATCATTATAGAAAAAAGTCTGTGAAAAGTCTTTTTCACTTGTCTGTGAAAAACTTGAGTCCTTAGAAAATAAATCTCATAATAATACAACCAAATATTTCCTCAAAATATAGAGGAATGTATGTATTTTTTTCAATTTAGCTACATGAGACATGTAGTAAAAACCCCACATTTCTTCATCTCATGAGTTGAATTTTTGTTTTAATTAGGAAGTGGTTCAGACCAGACTTTCATTTAATCTCAGTATCTGTCCCTGACAAAACTTCAGTGCCTCAGTAGTACTGGTGAGCTCCAGCACATCTCTGGGAATTATCTTGCTCTTCTTACTCTCTTGCTGCTACTTCAGAAGACAGAATACATACATACCACTCAATCACTTCAGTGAGGTGGAGGTTTTTCACATCACAGTATCAGAATCTCTAAAAGGTAATATTTGCTTTCTTCTCTCCAGACTAATGAAAAGCAATATGGAAAAATGAAACTGCATGACACACAACACTCAGACAACATAATTTGTAGAAATTATATCTCTAAAGACGATTTGGTATAAATGTTGTATTTCATATAAAAATATATTATTATATAGAAAATACACAAAATGGCCAAGACTCTTTGAGCTTGAAAATATAAAATATTTCAATTTTTCTAATGCAGTATTCCCATGTGCCTATATTGATTAGAGCTAAATATAAAACCATAACTGCATTAGATGATTGACCAGAAGATTAATCAGAGGATTTCACAGTTCCCAAGATCCCTGCTTTGCAAGATGCTGAGATTACTTGACAAATAATGTGACCAATATCATTCAGTTCCATCTTTTCCTAAAGTAATTTTCACTTGCTTACTTCTTCCAGAGTAACACTTCAGAGTTTTCTTATAGTTAATATTAGCACTCTTTATGTGATGTGCTGATCTATGGATCTCTATCTATATGTATAGAAATATAAATATACAAAGATCTTTAGACAGCTAAATCTAAGCTGCACATGAATAGACTCAGATAATTCATTAGCTTATTTTAAGTTTTTCAGCTGACTGAAAAATTAATTGTCTGAAAATACCATGTTGTATTCAGTAATTCCACAAATTCAGAAAAAAATCTAAAGCAAAATGCAGGGGTTTCTTCACAAGGAAAATGCAGAATTATGTTAGCAAGACATTAGAGATTGAGGTCAAACTGGGCCTCCCAAAGATTTATCAGGAAATTTTCATCAAAAAGTATCAAAAGCTTTAAGTATTTTAAACATTAAAGCTACCTGCTACATAACAGGCTCAAAACACACCAGCTAGAGACGAATCCATACAATATAAGACACTAAAATACCTCCAGGATTTAGTTATCCCAAACTGGGGCATTCCATTACCATATGGTTTGAAAAGTTGCAATAATTCACAGCCAATATAACCTTACAAATGAAAATCCATTATTCATGGGGGGTAATCCATCTGGAGGCACGAACTCAATAAAATTTGTTACTGCGCTATTAAAACAAAGTGCTTTCAGAATTTATAACTTTACATCCTGATTTATGCCCAGCATTCATGTGCTGAACCAAACAACCTAAAAAGAGGAGGGCTGCATTTGGCAGTCCATGCCCCTATGCTGGAAAATAAGTTCTACCAGCAGCTGCTTGCCAGAAAATCTAGGACTGCCACAGCTGCTTGCTTACACCTTGCTATATAATTAATGGGCTAAAGTTGTTAAATGATTAAAATGTTCAGCTCTTTGGAATCACTGACCTAAAGTGTATTTCCAATAAATTCCTATACTGGACTGTTCCACAAGATGTTCTAGAACCTGCAGCTTTGCCTATTAGGCTGACAGATTACTCACAGCTTAGCTAAAGCAAATGAGGGAAGCTGTGAGTCAGGAAAGGTTTCAAATGGAAGAAAGTCTCCCTGGATCATAACAGAGTCTTTCTGGGCTGTTGAAACTAAAACACAGTCCCAGGAATAAAAGCAATGCCAGAGGCAGGCAACAGGAGAGAGAGAAGCTCAAGGTCAACAGATTTTCTTTTGCTTTGAGAGAACTAGAGCACAGAAAGCAAAGGAAAAACCTCCCTTAGTTTATAAATTCTAATGGAAAACATTGAGCTCAAAGGACAAAAGCAATCACGTGTTGAAAGGAAATTAAAAACATAGATTCCCAAGAGGCAAAATAAACAAATCGCATCTACTGCCAATGGGAAAAAAAATTTTGGAAGCAAGACCTCAAGAGAAGATGGCGCCTACAGTGCCACTTGATGGCTTATTCTGGGAGTGCATTCAGAGAGAGCCATGCCCCTAAGGTGTCAGCCATCCCTTGGGCTTCTGGTACAGCAGAATATATCTGGAAACTGTTTGATAACTTGGGTGCAGAAGGTAAAAATGAAAAACTGCACAAGTACTTTGTACTAGGGAATCTTTTCAGCTTCAGGGCTCTTTATTTTAAAGTGTCAAAATGTGCTTTGGGAATTTTTGTTTGTTTAATTTTGTGGTTTGGGTTTTTGTTGGGGCTTTTTAACATCATCTTCTAAACAAGAAACTGAGGGACTGTGAAAGCAATCATGTAGAACTTGGATGAACTTACATAGAGTCAGCAGTACTTGCACCCTCATGTCCCCAAAAGAAATCCCCTACCATGTGAACTAACCAAACAAGAAGTAGAAATCCTTGTGAACAACCTGTTAGAAGAGAATCTGGAAAAACTGTCACAGCATTCCACAGAAAAGTAACTGAGGGATGTGAAACCCCAGCATTCATTCCCAGCTGTTTTCTTGCAATTTATACAGTTCTATATTTGTGGCACAGACCATCCCCTCACTACAGTTAAATTTACTCATTCCCCTTTCAACTCTATAGACGCCAAAATAAGTCACTGTAAGAAAAGTCTAGCTCAATCCCCAGTTTATCTTGTTCTTGGACATGGGTTGCATTACTTTATCTGATAACAAGAACAAAAAACCCCATCCACTAATCTTGCAAATAAGAGGCAACAGATTTGTCAAAATTCAGCTTGCATTTTTATAACTTCAAAAGAGTTACTGATAGAATTTGATCATGTAATATATGGCAACGATACCTAAAAGTGAAAGAATAAGCTCAGTGGTACTACAGAAGGTCTCAGTCAAAGACTTGTGAGCTTAACTCCATGCACTACACATTGCCAAAAAGCTGTCTTAGCAGGAGGAGGCCAAAAGGTGAATAGCAGCACAGTGACAGAGTAATCCCAAATGCAAGCAGCCTCAGAACTCTTGAATGACGTGCCAAATGTCCTTACTCTCGTGCTACAGGTTAATTATCTGGCATCCCATGAAAGTGTAAGGGTGAAACATAATTGGAATTCAGATATCTGCATTTAATAAGACAATTAGTTACAGTTGTATTTTGGAACAACTGTAATTAGAGTTAGAGCTAATGAGGTAGGAAAATGACAAGCAAAAAGCTATCAATCACACAATAAATGTGAACATCAACAATGATGAAAATGCTTCTCTTGTTAGTTTTAAATGTACTTCTAATTTAAGTCTGTTAATTAATGTCTCATGGGTATCAGTGTCTCTGTAGTTATGGAAACCTATTCTAATGACAAGCATTTTATCTATTGAGTTGAATGCTTGATCTTATTATAATTGATTTCTAACTATTTAGGACAAATAGGAAGGAACTGTGAATTCTGAACACATACAATCTCTAAGGATATCCATCTGATGACAAGTTCAAAACTCACATTTGCTGTTGTTTCAGTCTACAGCCCCAAATTGCTTCTGCCACAACAGGAATTTCCCATTTAACCTACTTTTACTACAGGTGTAAAAACCTTTTCAAAACATCTTATCCCATCTGTTGGCACCAGGAAGAAGGATCTGGGCAGCTTTGGATGCTATTACATATGCAGAGGTGGGGGAAGGGAAGACATGGTCATCCTCAGCACATCCCCATGTGATGTCAGTGTAACCCATTTTCACTGGGAATCTGGGGAAACACGCTTGGACACTGTTGGAGGCAGCTGAGATTTGTGTTTCCTTCTGTCAACCCTGTGCTGGAGACAGTGATCTTGAACAGGCTTGAGGAGGAGCAGAACACATTTCTTTAAGAATGAAGTCCAATTAGCTTTTCTTTGCAACAGGAAAAGTTTAATGAGTTGTTCAACCAGAAGAAACATTTAACATGGTTTTTTTTGCTCAATAACTACATGAAGATATATAGACACTATTTTGACCTAAATTATAACAGTTTTAGTTTGCTGTAGCTCAGTTAGGAATTGATTTATTTTCAACTAAACAGAAATCCATGGAGATTTTAAAATATTAATCCAAGTCAATTAAACCAATGAATTAAATTTACACAATTTTCTTAGGAAGATACAAAAAATTACCATCTGTGGGAATCTGAGACCTATTCATGAATAAAAAGCTGCAATAAGAGAAAAGAGCAACTGGAAATGGAAAGCAAATTACCATTAATGTTCCAATTACACTGAACTGCTCTAAATAATGTGGAAGATATCACCTAGTTTTTAATCCTGAGTAATGATAAACAAAACCTGTATTTTACAAGAATTATCTCAAATTGCTGCCTATGTGGATAGGCTTTTTCTGGTTCTTTGGGGGGGTTTTGTACAATAACACAGCATGATTTTGGCCGTTGCAAAAAAAAATCCCTCAACTTTCACAACTGAGGAAGACATATTTTTTAAACAATAAGGTGCTTACATGAAATATTTATAATTTGAAATAAGAAGCATTGTATAATGACAAAACCACTATGAACTCTATTTCAGTGCAATGACTCTTTATGCACCATTACCTAAAATCAGAAGGGTTAACAATTAAATCAGCACATTTGCTGATGCGACTTTCTGCATCAAATAAAGCTCCTGTTTGAAAAGAAATATTCTGCTCTACTTTTTCAAAGAATTAATACTACTATGATAACAGCAGAAGAGGAAGTTACAACAAGTGTTCAACATCAACTGCTTGGTATCAACCATAATGGAAAGGTCCCACAACAATACCTCCTGAAGCACTGAGAATTTTTTTTTTATTTCCTATTTTCCCTGTTCCACCAGCTAATCTACTTTCACCCAAAAGAGCAATCCAAGTGGGCTTCAAAAAACATGCCCTTAATTATAAGCACACACATGCAAGTACATGGAATGTTTCACTTTTATAGTTCTACATTTTTCAATTTTAATGCAGACATTTTCAGTCTCTTTTGGACATAAATAAATCAGGTACGTATAATTAAGTTTTTCAAATTTAAAAAAAGACAAGAGACACATTCCATAAGAGAAGCCTAGTGTGTCATCTAAATTATTTAATCATATAATTCATTCAGTAGAGTTAATTTGTTGGCTGGATACTAGGAAAAGGTTTTATTCCATCAATTTACTCTTAAAAAACACAAACTTAAGCTTTTAAGTAGTATGTGCATGGCCATGTGAGGTCAAATATACCTCAAATTGCCCAGTGAAAACAGTTTATGTGATGTCGTGAAACTCATTATAATATGGAGTTTACAATATGCTCAAAATATGCTCTTATAACCTTGAATTCCCCCATCACAAACCTTCTCACAGGCAGAATAAGGTCAGTTAAGTGACACATCATGTCTGATTCCAGGGGAAGAATAATGTGTAGAGCTGGTGTGCACAGCTAGGTTAGAGCAAACCCAGTGCTCTGGGTTCTTACATACAGATACGAGAATTTATTCTCTTATATGAAAATGTTGGGTGCCATGTAGATTACAGTAGAATTTATATTCTTTTCTAATTGATTGCTTAACTGACTGATGCAGGAAAAAGTAAATTAACTATATATCCTTGACAAGAAAATAGATGTTGAATTACTAACTGCTGAGTCATGACAGAGAAAAAAATCTTACAAATAAATTATACAAACTGCAACACACATTATATTGGCTGCCTGAGCAGAATAAGGTCTTCTTTTTAAAGCTAAGTAAATGAGAATAAATGAGTTTAAATGCATCCTGCTTAAAGGATGCATGTTATCATTTTGACTTTGGTCCTCATGCTATCAAGAAGATATTTGTAAAATCACTAATGGAACACTGAAGGTATTGGGAGCAAACACCATTTCTTGGTCCTGCAGCCAGAGTCGCTCATGCAGAGAAAATCGTCATGTCTCTGTCCAAGCTTGCATCATTTGTTCCCAGTTCATGTAATTAATTTTCCACATCCAGTTCTAACCAAAATAAGTGCATCTTGAGTCTCTAAATATTTTGTTGGGGGTTTTTATTTGGTTTTAGGGTTTCTTTTAAACTGATTAAGACCAAAATGAAATTACTAACATTTGCTGCCAAAGATGACAAAAGGTGAACTTCAGTAGAGATTCAAGTAAATTTCTTAAATGTGTTTAACTTTGCAAAGGTATTTTTTCCCTGTGGCTGGCTTACTAAAACTGTGAAAGATTTCTTCTGCTCTAATCTTTGGTTCTTCAGAGATATAACCTCAAGAGCTCTGTAACACAAACTTGGAGCTCTTTCCCTGAACAGAACTCTGAAACATCAACTGATGTAAAACCAGCAGAAATGCTACTGGGAAAAAAAAAAAAAAGTCACAAAATCCATAAGAAAAAAACTAACATCCCCTAATCCCCAACAGCAACTCAAACCAGACAGGTCAGTATAGCAGAGAAGAAAAATGTCTGGTTTAAATTATGTACTGAGGAGCTTAGCATGCACAAGACATGTCAGAAATGCATGTATGTATATTCAATTAAAGGTGTGCTCACCTCTCCCACAACTTCAATGATGTCGCCAACTTTTAACTCCAATTCATCTTCATTTTGAGGCATATAACTGAAAGCCACCTGACATCTTCTTCTTCTATTTCTCTCTCCTGAGGGAAATGAAGGAAATAGGGAAATCATAAAATCGAAATAAAATTCCATGCCAAACACAAACCAGGGGAAATTATTAAAGATGAAAAATTATTCTTTGAGCATCGTTGTCAGAATCCGAATGTTTGTGATACTTAGTCTATCTGCCTAGATTTAACTTTAAAAAAGAGCCAAAATTTAACTAAATGGGCTTCCTAATGACAGGACAGACAAACTTCACTCAAAGGATCTTTCCAGGTGTATTCATTACAATTTCTCTTCTAGGCTAATGCTCTATAAACATGGTGTAGGCAAATCCAGAAACTGGAGGGATGGGGAAGGGATTCAAAGCTTATAAGGAAGTAAGCTCTCAGCTGTATCTTTTTGTCCAAAACTCTTTCACAGGTGTACAAATAGCTCACTAACCATTCTTTATATTTTTTTCACAGAATCATACAATTGCTTAGGTTGGGAAAGACCTTAAAGACTTTTTAGTTCAAGTGTTAATGCAGCACTCCCAAGTCCACCACTAAACCATATCCCTAAACTCCACATCTACATGTCTTCTAAATACCTCCAAGAATGGTGACTGCACCACTTCCCTGGGCAACCTGCTCCAATGCTTGATAACATTTTCTGTGAAGAAATTTTTCCTAATACCCAATCTAAATGTCCCTTGGCACAATTTGAGGCCATTTTCTCTCATCCTGTCACTTGCCACCTGGGAGAAGAGCCCAACTCCTACCTCACCACAAACACCTTTCAGGTGATTACGCAGAGTGTTGAGTCCCTCCTCAGATTCCTTTTCTCCAGGCTAATCAATCCCAGATCCTTCAGCTGCTCCTCATTTGACTTGTGCTCCAGACCCTTCACCAGCTCTGTTCCCTTCTCTGGACACACTCCAGCACCACAATGTCTTTCTTGTAGGGAAGGGCTCAGAGCAAGGTCTCTGCTGTCTCATCTTTGCATCCTTATTCCCTGTGACTGGAAGGATAGAGAAGAATACTGCTTGTGCTCCTGATCCCTCAAGCAGCTGTCCCAAGGCCATGAAGAATCCTGATTGCCCTTAGTCTGCTAGCTGCAACTTTATCACTGCCTACCTGAGAAATCAATAATGGACAGTAATCTGAGGGGTGTACCAGGGTAGGAACCTTTCCATCCACACCTTCAACCCTGGCCCCAGGGAGACTGCTGAGTTCCTAAAGAAGTGGGTCCTGTTGGCATATCAGGCCTTCTGTTCCCTTCAGAAGACAGTCTTCCACAATGGTGACCTGCCTTTTTTTTTTTTTTTTTATGGTAGCAGTTTGAACAAAGGGCATAGGCTGACACCACCTTGGTGACATTTCCATGGCAGATGAACCATTGTCACTATTATTCAGTTCCACTTGCAGAGCCTCACACCTGTTATGCCAGAGCACCAGGAGGTGGGGCAGTCACAGGGATACTCCTACTGCACCAGGCAGGAACTCACATTTATATACCTATGCAGATATGTGTGTGGGTGTGTACACACACATTCGTAAGGTGCACTAGTCTTAAGTTAAAGAAAATAGAAGGAAAACCATTGCAATTGGGTTAGTAAAGTTAAGATAGGCTAATTTTGATAACCAGACACTAGAAAGATGTTAACAGCAATCTTCCTCTTCTAGCCTGGATGTCCAGGCTGTGAATCCATAGCTTTGAGTAAGACCCCTTACTTGACACTTCTGCCATCAGAGTTTTAAGAGTGATAAGTGAAAATACTCTGTACCAGGGTGTAGAATATGTAGCATATGTAGTTTGCTAGATTTGCTGGCTTACATGTAATTATAGTCATATGAGATGAGAGAGCTTCCCTAAATTAAGTTGCTAAGCTGGGTGCTTAGCCTTTGTTAGCTGAAGTATGACTTGCTGATATGAATCATGACTGTGGTGGAATGTGGTGGAGAAGCAGAAGGTAGGAAGAGAGAATTTATTCAAAACACAGAATTCCCTGACTATTCTCTCTTCTCTAGAAGCTGTGCACTGTCTAAATCATGCTATTTCCTATAATTTATGTACCTTTATCCATACAAATATATACAGGCACTCTACACAAGTAAATGTACTTTTTCTTATGCTATTTCTTTTAACTGTTAAACACGCTCAATGTACACCAAAGTTGAAAGTGTAAACACATTCCAAGCATGGTCTTAATCTGAAATTAAATAGCAGAAGTAGATTTTATGGTGAGTCTACTTTTTGTTCTACAACATCTCTTGATAATCCTGCTCTAGGGTGAATAGTGATAAAAAAGTTACAGACATTTTTTCCTAATCTATTAATTGAAACTAAAGAAAGAAGGCAGAAAGGAATCCACTGACTTTAGCTTTCTGACAGTATTTTTCACAGCCACTGCAACCCTGCATGAGTGGCAGCTTTTTGAATGTTAAAATTAATACCTTAATGCAGTGTAGCTAAACTCACTCAAATTGGCTCTTTTTTCCACCTACAGATGCCTGCTCATTCTTCATCATCTAAACTAAAATGGTCCTATACTGGCAACTTTACACAGCTGCATTCCAAATAACTTACATGTAATAAATACCTTCTATATTGAGGTCTTCTTTCATTGTGCAAGAGAGGCTGGCTATTTCCCCTAAAAATAGCATTCCCACTATGATTTCTAACATCAAGTAGCAACTGATGTGCTGATGTTTCCTGATGTGACAGATGGCAGTTGTCATGCTATTTAATAATAAATATCGTGTGACTCTTTGGAGAGTATTTTTGAGAGTAAGAAATAAACACAATTCTGGATGTTAATAACACAGCTGTATGAATCCTTCCCCCTTCCAATCCATAAAGTTATTTTATTACTGTATACAAAATGTAGTGAAAGTCTGCATTAATCTCCATTAGTCTCATAGCTGTCTCATTGCTCTCCCCTCTCCTTCCAAATCTTTCTCTAAAGAAATACCTAAGTGAGGAGAAGATAGCCAGCGAGGGACACAGATTCTCTGTACCAATTAGTTGTTCTCTCTGATCTAATGCAAGACAACAGACCCAGCAGTGAACACCTTTGGTTTTAAGGAGAAGATGCTGGTGGTCCCTATATGCATGCTAATGCTTGGTGCACTTGAGAAGAATATGAGATATGTGAAAAGCACTACAGCCCTTTTTTTACTGATGTGGCTAGAACAGACTCATTTTAAAAGGTCTAAAGTTAGGTCAAATGGAAAAAGGAATTAGCTTATATTTAGAAGTTTGAAACAAATAAGCAAACAAATAAATCTTTGAGGACACAAATCTAATTTGTGGTATAAACTAAGTGGTGTTTGATTGGATCCTTAAAATGGTGTTTTTACCTCTGACAGCAGGAGACCACAAAGGGGTTTCCTCCAGCTGTAAATATGCAAGAGAGCAAATAATTTCCATACATTTAAATGCTCCTCTGGCATTAGCAACAAAGAAGGGTCAATGACAACACATTGGCATTCAATGCTTACCTTTGTAAGGGGCATCAAGAGCTGAGGCAATGCTACACAAAAAATCACACTGGCACTTACATTTTCCCTGATGCCCATATCTTTGTAGCCTATCCTGTCACTCTAGTAGGACAAAAATGACAAGTTGAAGAAATTTCCTGTCTTCTCTTTCAGATTTTCCTGCACATGGCATCATCTGCTCATCAGTCCCAGTTTGACTTTTGATTCTTCCATCTTTAAAACTGTATCTGTAACTGGGGGGAATTGGTTCAGTTCAGTGTCTCCTGACTAGACAAGCTGGGCTGTGACATGATTCAGCTAGCAACTAGTTCTAAATTTAATGTGCAAAAAGGCAAAAGGCAATTATTGCATAACTAAAGATGACTTATACACATATAGGTGTATAGATTTTAATGGTACAGCTGTTTTGCACAGCCAGCCTTGGTGCTTACTGTATTAGCTATTTGGTTTTTTCCAATAACTGAATTTTTGTCTTGGCTTAAGACAATTTAAAAGGGAACACTCTAAAATGAGTTTCCCCCCCTTTGTTCTAGCCCACTCATTTCCACCAATAAGCAGAAGCAAAATATGAGTTATCCATGACAACTGCAGGTATCAAAATGCACATGTTAAGAAAAAAGGTAGGACTGCGAACTTCCTTGCAAAAGTTAGATGCTTTTGCAAAAACTACATAATTAAGAACAAACAGCATTAAAAATGTTACTTTTAAAAATTGCTTTAAGTGTATTGAAGATAGTATTATAAGACTTCAGATAAAGTCTTAGTCATACTAAATTCTAATGTGGACTCTGTTACTATCTTCCACAACACAAGGACTCCATCCTCTTCTATCCATCCACTAGCAAAAATACCATTTTGACTTTAGAAGGCAGCAGAATGGTCAAGTTCCAATTTCCTCCTTTTCCTGGAGGGCTTTGGCAGTGTAAATCTGACCTGTGTATTGACATGTCAATTCCAACTCTCTCATCATCCACATGCTGTTAAAAAGTGAATGGCTTTGGACAGATGACAAAAAACACCTGCTGAGGTCTCTTCCCTGTCTAGCAGAAAACAGAACTAAGATTGGAATATTGGGTAGGGAAATACATATTGGGGATGAAGATGTGTTTGTGGGAGGGGGTTGTTTGGTTTGGATTTTTTGGTCTTCTTTGAATTTGTGCTATTAATATACCAGAGAAGAGAAAGATAAACTGAAGGAAGTGAGGGGAGACAGACTATCTGAGGTGTTTCCAGTGCTCTCTCAAACGGGTTATGTAAAGCTGCTGTGTTTTTCTACAGGCAGATGAACTGGGAATTGCCCTGCTTTGACATGTGCAGCTAAATCACAGAGACTGCAGGACTCCATTAAGCACAATTAAACCACAATGCAGTATGGCATCACTGCTAGTAATGTATTACTCTGAATATGTCAATGTTCTACTGTTACCCAGGAGTGTTTTCTCTTGCTAGACTCCACAGCAACACTTCCAAGTTTCAGCCATCTGGCTGCTGCTCTGGATTTTATGGCCAAGATTTGTCTGTGAGGAACCTGAAAGCCTGGAAGACACCTTTTTTTTTAATATCATCGCATTTTAACACATCACTGCCAGAATAACAGCGAGTCTCATTGTTCAATTAATCTATTCTTTTGTTTAAAACATGCAGCAGTAATCAGCCCTTTTAATGGGTATAATTCTTTTGCATAACAGCAGTAATTAACTGAAACAACTTACAGCAAAAATGTAGTACTAGTGGTCAAAAGCTTTTAGAAGAAAATTGTAAATTAACTAAGAAGTTAATTCCATATGCCACAGCTGGAGCCAGGCTTGTGCGTGTGACAGACAGAACTGCTGTACTAGTGAGGCTGAGATCATCACTTAAGCCTAACCCAAAGCAGAAGGAAACATTAGATAAATAACTGTAAATAAACTCAAAACACACTTCTACAGTTTAACCATACGCTGCCAAAATCTTTTCTTTCTTAATCTGGAAGTTTTAAAACGCACATAAATGGAATAGAAACTTCATCAAGAATGCAGTTAAATCATCACCAGCAAATTAGACAAAGCAACTCCAAACTCTAACAGGAACCCTAGGACCCTGCATACAGGCTGCATACTTTGTAATCTATCTTTCAGAAACAAAGTGTAAAATACAGTATTAAACTACATAGTAAACCCAACCACATGCAGAACTGAAAATGTGACTGTTTATCAAATACACTAATTCTAGTACCTGTACTTCTTAATAATGTAACTTCATAATGCAAATTATTATTTTGGGTTAGCATTACTGGTGAAACAATCAATCACAAGATAAAAATTGGAACTTAGTGACAGGGTTTCAAACAGGCTTTTTAAACTGTACTTTAAGAGCAGTTACACAGTCCTGGTAAATACTGGACAAGCACACTCAGCTTCCCCACCTGTTTCCAGAGATGGAAAAACATTTTGCAGGAAGAAGGGGCACTTTTACAGCAGCCAGCAGCTTTTCCCAAATTACACATTCTCTTGCCCGTTCTCAACAATAACAATTTGTTGCTCTTGTCCACTGCCTTTCACAAGCAGTGCATTCCAAGGAGCAGTAAATGCTCCTGTCCTCACGGTGTTGCTGGGCAAGCCAAGGCATATTTCAACTCGGTGGCTTACCCTGGCCACCTGTAACTTTGGGACTTTGTTTACTGCCACTTGCAGTAGGTCCCACTGCCTGGCACTGGTGTTCCCTACTGTCCCTTATGTAGTTAGCACTTGTGGACATGAGGGGTCCCATTATCCAACACCAGGTCTTGCACTTCTCTTTACACTTGGTTTCTTTTCTCATATTCAGAGGACTTGGGAGGATACATTACAGAATATGTTTGCTACACTGGTTAGCGTAAAGTTCGTATGAAATGACTGTATAAGGAGCTTTAAGAAACACTGCAGATAATAGATACCTGAACAAGAAGGAATAACAACAATAATGAAATATTCTTTCATGGATGACAGACCAAGTTTAAAAATGCAAGAACAGAAACACAAGATTTGCAAATGGCCCAAACAGGCCTTTTCTCTTTCTGTTCTCATTGCATATATGCCATGTTATCATGGGACAATCCCAAAAATTTTATCCCCTTAACTAAATTTTGAGATAGTGGCCAACTACTTGGGTCTTTGCTGTTTTTTCGTATTGATCTCTAGAGAAAACATTTGAATAAAACAAAAGCAAACGTGAGTTACTGTTACATCTTTGCCACTTCTCGTATGTTCCATCACATCATTCACATAGCTTAAACTGCCTGTGCACATCAGCACTTCAAACATACTGTTAAATTAAATAGAATAGCTCTAAATTGCAAAACCACTGTGTATATTCAGTTTTTGTTATGTTCTCCTCACTATAACAAAGGCACTAAAATTAAACTACATGGATTCCTGCACAGTAATCTACAAAAGTATTACCTTTATATTTCCAGCTTGCTGTCTTGAAGCTGACTTCTGGCCAACTTAACTAAAGAGTAAAATTCACAAACACCTTTAAAAAGTATGACTTTTTCTTAAAGACTGCTAATAACTGTGTTACTTCATTTTAAGATACCAGAGTATCCATGCTTTTCAACAGATTTTCAGTCTCTCTGTAATGACATGACACTGCAGGTGTCTGACCTCGGTTAGATCAGTTTCAAATGAGCCTCTCTTAGCAGGGGAAACAACTCATCATTGTCAACATTTTATTTTCACTCCAACAGGTAATAACATACATTAAACAAATGCATCAAGAAATGTTGAAAAGATGCAAAAAATACAGCAATGAGTTTTCTGCTTGCTGCACTCATGAGAGCTATTACAAAATGAACACATGCAATAAATCAACAACTCTTAACAAAAACCAAAACTATTTTTATATTTGGCATCTAGGACATCAGTCAGATTTTTAACCTAGAATTTTATTTTCCTCTAGAATATCTGTACAATCTGTTCATTTTGCCATTAAAGGCAACAAAATTAAACAAAAATTAGTAACACATCCACAAACAGCAGATGCTTCACTTTCCAGTTCAGCAGTGCTCCTAAAGCCTAGGAAACTACATTAAATTTGCCTTGAAACACAAGCCCAGACAAATCCTAAATTCTAGAAAGCTAACACTAGGAAGCTTAGAGATGCCCTGGTAAACTGGGAAAATGACTCACCCAGTCTGGAGCTAAGGGTCTCATTCTGCAACACGTACACTGAGACGAGCAGTCACTTGGGCAGGAGCACTCAGGCATGTGTCTCCCATGGCAATTGAGCCATGACATTTCAAAACCTTGTGGAGAACAGAGCTTTGGCAGGACTCCTCACTGGGCTGCTGACACGCTGCAGCTCAGCGTGCAGGGTTATACAATTACCTGTCCTTCAGCTCTGCTAAGAGGAAAAAGCCCCAGGAGGAGCCCTCAATTGCACTTCTCTTAAGATTTGTTATTATTTCCCAGCTACCATCATGAAAACGCTATAATCCAAAACAGCCTGCCGTCTTAAAGGGCATATTATGCTATACTTTAGTATCTGAGGGTTGCACAAGAATGCAGGAATACATGTTCAGAACAGCAATAAACAAATATGATAAATTGAAATAAGACAATTATTCTTGCTGCTGCTAGCCCTCTACCACCCCAGGCACCATTAGCTCTGTGATGGCTTTGCAGAAGGTAGGTTTCCTGAAAGGTACCTCAGTAATCAAAGTGAAAATTGACATTCTTTGTCCCACAACTTCAAAAATTAACATTGGCACAGGATCCACACAGGATAGGTCCCTCCACAAGTGGAGGAGAAATATTTCTGTATCAAGCAGATCAGATGTGTATCATTATCCTCCAAAATTGAGCAACAAATGGAAAAAAAGAAACAAAGGGCTGTTTTGGCAAGTCAGCCTACATGGGCAGTGCAGAGGGAGAAAAGCCACCTCAGGCAAGGTTTGAGAAAAAGAGGAGGCAGAGTTTTGCAATACCTGCATCTAGCCAGCTCTGCAGCATCTTTCATTTTTTGGTCATGAGAAACTCTGAATGCCATAGAAATTTTCCCGTATATTTTTACTTGTCATCAGTTAGACAAGTCTCTGTGGGATTTATAAGCATTCATTTTTACTAAACTAATGAAATATTAAGAGTGATGGCTCATGGTAAGAAAGCTGCCAGCAATTTAGTTTTTCAATATAGTGTCATTTTCAAAAGATGCCACAAACAAATAATATTCTTTTTGTCTTCTTCCTTTTACTTTTTTCAAAAGACTTTAACACATTCCAAAAGCTGTAATTGATTAAGAGAGTGTTTAATGAAAAATGCCAAAAGGTGTAAAATTCAATTCCATCATCATTGCCTTGTAGCTTTAGTTCTCAGGCTTTTTACCTCAAAATTCTCTGCTCCTAAGCACATTCAGAGTTTTAAAGTCCTGACTATAAGGGATTTCCTTGACTGCAATCATTAATGCGAAACCAACAACATGAATCCTGCATAAATGGAAAACCAAAACCATGGAGCATCTTACAGCCTCAAGAAAAGATATTAGTCCAAAGTGGCCCAATAACAGGCCCAATGTGCTCAACTCAAACACTTTTTCACAACTATGCAACATCCTACTTGCCCAGTTCTTTTCTCATCGCTTCCTTAAGTATTCTCTTTTCCTGCCTGAATAAAAAAAGCCCCTTAAATCCTGCAAGGATGCGTTTTTGTCTTTACAATAACAAAATATACCAATTTAGAACAACATGGATGCTTGGATGATAGAGATACAGTCTATTTATAAGGGCAGAAAATGATGGGAGTGAGTGTGAGCAATATATGTATCCATCACAGTGCTTAAAAATGTCAGTACAAGAAAACATTCTCCTGTAACTTCTTCTCCATAACTAAAAGCAACCACTATTAAGGTATGAAAAAATAAATGCACACAATTTTTTGTAATATACTCCTAGTGCTTTATTACTCACAAGACTTACAGCTGCTACATATTTTTCCATTAACATATTTTCTGTTCTGCATTACTATTATTCAATATACAGATTAAGACTGCAGGATAACAACAGTCATAGGTTTAACCTTATTTTCCAGCTATGTATATGGTCAGAGATATGCACAATCAGCCTACAGTTCTATTCCATCAATTTGAAAGAACATTTTAAAATACTTTTCATTTAAGCACTATGCACACATAAGCTTTTCTAAAAACCTTGCTGTGATCTCAGCCCACTGATCATTCATGACTTTAATGACTTTCATATTTATTACACAAAATGCAACAGTCAAACTTTATAATTGCTCCATTAGTCACTGGAAGCACTGCCATGTCTCAATATGATCACTCTTGTCTAGAGGCCCAGGTACACACTCCGGTGTCACCACACCCCTCTTCAGATGTTGAAGCTACAATACTAGAAACAGCCTTACTCATGAAAGCTTCTTGACATAAAGGGAAACAGGAAGGCCCCTGACCAGAAAAGCAATTGAAATATGACATGCTGACAGGTAAGACAGCAGTCAATGGCTCCCACAGTACTACAGGACCAACACTTTTTACAGCACTTTTATCATGTGCTGTTCATCGCTACCTGGAGTACAAATATCCACTAAAATATTGCTTTAAAAGATCAATGATTAATCAGCTTTTTCTGATTAATCTGTGGTGCTGTTTGGAGAAGGGGAACAGGTGAAGAATGCAGCTTCCATTGGCAGCCCTTGAATGATCAAGGAATTTCAAGTGACTTTTCCCAGCCACCTCCCAGTCATGCCTTGCATTCAGCTGCATTCCCACAGCACAGCTGCAGCCACAAGACAACTTCCACTTCCAGGCTAATGCTCATATTTGTCCTCAGGGCTAGAATTATTTGTATGTTGTGATTAGCAGCAGCATGTTTGCTTACAGAGCAACTATGAGCTACACCATATCCTGATACAGTCATTTGTAAATATTAAGTCATCTACTAATATCAGTCTAAATATCTCCACAAAAGCCAACACCTGGGAACTAATATGAATACTGGCTGTTCTCATAAAGCGTGTGCTGCTTACATTATTGAAATCCAGCACGTAATGAAATCCAGTAATACAGAAAACTTTATTTAAGCATCTAGCAACACCTAAGAGGAAAAAATAACAAAAGCAAATCTGTAACTCCATATCTCAGACAAAAATTTCAAATCAGGCACCTCACAAAAGATACTTGATATCTTTATGCTGCAAGGAAAGACTGATATAAATATTTTTAAGGCTTTGTGTAATTCAATAGCTTTTGCCTTGGAAGACAGATGATGAAGCAAGCAAAATATCTGATAACTTAGTTGCATCTGAGATGATTCATACTTTTTTATTTACAGAAATAGCCCTTTAAGTAACTTATTAACTTTTTTTTTCTTGGAGTAAAACATGCTCTTAGACCACTTACCTAGTTTTATCATTCTGTGGTGTTCACACATATTCAGTATCTTACAACCCAGTAAGAGAGATGAAGCCTGCACTAAAACTGCAATTTAAACAACCTTTTGTAAAGACAGAGAAAGCATTTATACTTAAAAAAGAGTGCACTAAGGTAGGATGATGACTCCGTAGCAACAGGCTAAAGCAAACACAGCACTGTTTTATATCCTTTTCCAACAGATGAAGTTTAACCTGGACCTGGAATGACAGCAAATCTGATGACCATTTGGCCTTCACTCTGAGTGTAAACATGCTCTTCGAAATCAATTTGCAATGGATATGTATGCATGTAAAAGACCTCTGAACTCCACATAGCTTAGTGAACAAAGCCAAATTTGTGTGTGGAAACAGAGGAAGACAGAGACAGAGAGTCCATCTAACTGCAGACCAACAGTGCAGTTCAGAACTCAGCGCTTCATGGTGACACATTTCCTTGCAGACAACACAGAGTGACCCTGCAAACACGGCCCCTTGGTACTTTCACAGTGCTTCAGAGCCCTCAGTCCTTCAGTTTCCACTTCAGTTAGCACAGAGATACACATAAATGATATTCACCAATGTATCTAGCCTTTCTCTTAAAGAGGGAGTATATCAATAATCCCTTTTGAGTCAGAATAATTACTTCACATCTTACTCTGTTTCTGGTACTTTAAATGCAGTGTGTTTTCAATGTAGAAATACACAAAGAATACACTGTCATGTTTGTTTTGGGTTGAAAAGGTTTTGTTGTAACAAGTCTCAGTATTCTTAAAATATTCTTTGGCATCTTCAACACAGACCTGGGTGGTGGAACTTCCTGATTCCTAAAGGGATTAGCATATTCATGCAAGAATCCCACCTAGGGAATAGTGACTGCAGAGAAATGAAGCTGAAAACAGACTGCACTGAATTAACCTTGAAAGATTTCATATCGTTAAAGAAGATGTGTCCTTCGAAATTCAATCTCACCAAAGATCACAAAATTCTGCAAAACACTTTATTTGATGTGTAGCACAACAGAAAATCAGTCTTCATGTTTCCCCAGGCTCAGCTGACTTGCCTGTAACCAAAGGCTGGATCACAATGAACAAAAGAGATTATAGTTCAAATACAGAAGAACCATTTCTCATTGAACCAAAGTGTTTGTGAGCAAAGTCCTTCCTTAATACAAGAGCTTTTCTAGATTTTGAGATTCAATAGCTGATAACATATGAAGAACAAAATATTTAGACTATCAGAATACTGTCTTGGCTGCCTATTGTCGTGCATTATTTTCCTGTGAATTCATAATCTTTAAGACATCTGTTAATCCAAGCTGGCAAAGAAAGGAATCTCAAGGAGGAGGCAAGTAAATGAATCATTTATCATCTGCCTTCTCTCCTCTGACTGATTCTCTGCTGATTTCAAATGATACAGGAACAGCTTCTTTATAGCAGGCATCACTGTTATCTTCCAATTTTGCCTATGTTAGTTTTTTTTCTTCTACTCATGCCACCTGCCCTTATTTCCAGGGCTGGATTTACCTCTTAGTTACCCTGCACATATTCAGATTTCTCATCACTTTATTCTTTGGCCTGCATATATGTACACCCTGTTTTAAATTACTACTGTGCTATGAAAGTGAGAAATAAAGGACTGATAGCACAATCACCCAAGTAAATTTTTCAAGACATGCAACTGAAAATTAAATTGTTTCAGTGCTGTCCAGCATGGAGCTGTGTGGTGTTAAAAGAAATACACATAAAGCTCTAAAAGCTTCTGTGTTTGAAGCTACCAGTTAAAGGATGCAATACAATCCTGAAGCCAGCCCAGGACAGTTACCTGAGCCATCTGTGCTTGAGATGTTCCTCTGATAGGAGGGCACTGGCAAGAGAGGCAGACCCACTGCAGCAGAGCTCAACACTGCAATGTAGCAACACAGTTTGGATCTTTGTGTCTTCTGGCATGTGCTAATGGACTCCATGGGCAACATTTACTCCTGGTAACCTTTTCACCTGTGCTGTCACCCCATCCACAACACATTCCCCTCAGCCTTTCCTGATATCCTCTTATCCTGTCCTTTTTTTTCCAGGCACAATGACATTTTTAGTAAATATAGAGTAGGAAGTTTACATTTCAAGATACTAGCCTGGGACACAGTGTGGCTTCACTCTGCAATAACTTACAACTTGTGCCCTGAGCACTCAAGACTACAATCTCCTGTCTGTACAGTATCTTTCTATTTGGTCAGCAGCCAGAAAAGTAGGAAAGTAGTGATTTTGATGGATAAGGACTGGACCAGGATCTCTGGTTAATGGAATGTAGCTAGTATTTTTCTTAATTTTTTGTTGTTGTTGTTTCATTTAGGTTTTCTTACTGTGTGGATGATCGAACACTGGTGCAGGTTGCCCAGAGAGTTTGTGGAGTCTCTGTCCTTGGAGATACTCAAAACCCAGCTGAACATGATCCTGGACAACTGGCTCTAGCTGTCCCTGCTTGAGCAGAGGGCTGACCCAGACCTTTTCCAGAGGTGACCTGAGCTATGATGTCACCCTATTTTAAGGCTATTCTTTAAAATCCTTATGCCCCATGACTGTATTATGTCTCTGTCATTAATCTTCCTTGTCTACAGCTGATAGATGAAATACAACCAAGCTTCCCAAGCTTCTCAAAGGTATTCTCCTTCCTCTGAGTCAGCCTTTGACAGGTAAAGATACCAAGAGCACAATTTACTACTGCAACCAGGTGTGAGCTGTCAGCAAACCCACAGAAATCCAATTTCATATATTTGATGCCTTTCCTTGTTTAGAAACCACGTGTTAGTATAACCCATCCTTCAGCTTGCCAGGCCAAACCAAACTCCTTTACAATCTTATCTGCAGCAAATGCCACTTGGGATAAGAAAGCAAATACTAGAACTGTAAGTATGAGGACTGGAATTTCACTAAGGAGCTGCAGACAACCTTTCTTTAGCACTTTTCATTAGTCTCTTCTTAACTGGTAAGACTTCTATTAAGGTACCTGAAATACAAGGTGAAATGAAACTTTGTATAAAAAACTTTGTAATAAAAATACTCCATAATGAATGTTTATTTTTATCCTCAAAGAGAAATCAGGAAGATAAACTTCCTCATTTTTGCTCCTCATTTTATTTTGACAAAGATGACATAAGGTGAGTGAAAAAAAAGAATTGTTTTGTCTGCCTCGAAATATGTGAAACTTCTATGTACATCTCCATGTAATTAAATTCTTTCATCTTTGCACGAAGAACATGGCATCCCCAAAGGCATCTAATAATTCTTTCACGAGCAGCATAATTAATGAAGCTTGGAGAACCATGGATTTGCACCCAGTGCCTTCTAATCACCTCGACCTGCTCCCACCACATCTTGCCCCGGCTTCCACTTGTATCCTACACCTTCACAGCTGGGAAAGTGATGATGCTGGGACTGCTTCAGAGCAGCACAGGCACTGACTGACTGGCCAGCACACCTGTGTGGCTTGGCCACTGCCTGTTGTCTCTCAGAATTGAGGTTTTCATTGAGTTAGAAGCATTAATTCCCCTGTTCCGCTTTCAATTTAAAAGAACTACTGTGTTCCTATAATCAGGAATTGTCTTTTGCCAACTCTAGCTGGTGTCATGCAAAGAGTTCAAAAAAATCAAGGGGAATAGGGCAAATAAACAGATGCTCTTAAAAATATATTTGTTCAATTAGGAAATTAGAATAAAATTCCTAGTAGCAAAGGCCTCCAGGATGTCACAGGACAACAGTGTCTTTGCTGTTATGATTTCAAGGACTCTTCTCTCATATGCAAACCAGTATTTGTGTGTTCAGAAAACAACATCAGAGCCTTCATATCGTGAAATGAGGTTTACAATAGGTTTCCTACAGGGCCTTAACAATTAAGTTTTCACGAAGATATATGGCATTTACGGAGAACAAGAAAAGTAAGGAAGAAAGTAAAATTCTTATAGTTTTCTATATTGTATACTAATCAGTTGTCTGCTTATTGAAAACAATACCCTTCAGTGTAGTAGTAGTAGTAGTTTCTCGGTATTAGGTCCAGTGTTTACACTGAAAAGCTGAAAATCTAATAAAATCTTTAATATCTTACATAATGAAATAGCTACTAAAGATCTGTCTCCTTTATACTGCAGACTGCCAGAAAGTCGTCCAATTCCACAGTAAATATTTTTTGGTCCCAAAGATAATGTAGCTTGCATTATGTTTCTAAACATTAACTTCAAATAAACACTTGAGCAGTGTGCCACTCTTGCATCAAGCATTGAATTTCACAGCAGAAATGGTGGGGAAGCCCCAAAACACAGCAAAGACATAGTTCAAACAAACTCATGTGCTGGATTTTAACCACTCTGCCTGTTTCTGGAAATGGTCAGTTCACACTTGTTTACCCAGTTTCTGGCACAGAACTTCCTACAACCTGACTGCAGAACATGTGCTGGTTGGGTTTGTAGTCTTTACAATAAAAGCTTGTCTATCCTTTAATTCCCATAAATCTCAAAATAGCAAGCAATGAACAAACGAAACATTCTGTCTCCTATTCAAGGGATCTATTGCCAACCACCTTTCTTTTTTGTTTACTTACCCTGTATTTTCAGCTTTTTGCTACTTTTCATGGATTTTAAATTAGACACTGAAAGGCTTCTGTACGGAAGTAACCCAGTCTCAATACACCGTACCAAATGCCAACTCCTAAGCTGTACAGAACTTCATGTCAAAAACCTCTGCTGCTTTGCTTGCTGCAAGTCCCTCATCCAGTAGCTAACCCAGATTTCCCCACTCCATGATACATCTGGGCATGTCATACTTGCATGACTCTTCACCTCAATACCCTTTGGTTCTGCCTGTAGGGCCACAACCATTTCCACTTCTGACAAGGCGCTGTGAGTAGGGATGACTTCATGTCAGCTCTGATCTGTGCAAGGATGACACTTCCTGCCAAATTAATGAACTCCTGGAATCCAGCTGCACAGCTCTCCTAATTCTATCCAAGGATGCAACTGCACGCAAGATCCCCTACTGACCCCGCTACCAAAAATTTCCTTAATCTTTGTCTTTTCTTCCTCCACAGCAGCATTGCACAAACTACTCTCCCCAGGTCAAAGCACTTGGCCACCACCCAAAACTTGCACCAGAACTCTGCCTAAGTTTCCTTAGCATCATGTTACCCTAAGTGCTAGAACTCTCCATGTTGAACAGAGCAATTCCTTCCAGTTTACTGTCCCTTTCACTTTTTGTTCTGTTTTACTTAGACAGGAGATTTCCACACTTTCCAGATGCCAAGCAAGGCAGGCAGGCAGGTTTCATACCCTACCAACTTAGTAGCCTTTTTAATGGCATCTGTACACCCTTCACTACTTTCTCCTTCTGAGTCATATAGTCTGCTACAAAACTATTGACAGATCTTATGCTGATGCATTTGATCAATAATATTACTTTTATTTGTGAAAGTGAGCAAAATGTTCTTTGTGCATTTGAAAGTACTTTATAAGGTTTACTATTTTTCTGGCATTATTGATTTTCAGCTTTTTAGTGGTTTTTTCATACACCACATAGGAAAATAACAATTTGCATAGATATAAAAATGTATGTGGAGGACTACTGAAGATGACAGGGCTATAGAGTATGCATTAAGAGAAAGTCCTTCACTTTAAAATAATTATGGAAGAACAAAACCACAACTGTCTAGGTTTCAAGTTTGTAATGTCTCAACAACATTTTTAGTTTTGCTGGGATAAACACTATCTTTTCCTAAAAATAACTGTTAAGTTCCTCTTGTCTTTTCCATTACTCCTGCTACATGAATGACAAGTTTACTTCCTCAAACTTAAAAGCTGTGAATAAATAGGTCTCTGGCTCAAGTCAGCTGTGTCAGTAACAAAATCCATCTCCAAAACAGTTCTGTGATTAAAAGACGTAGAATTGGCAGGTGAGAAGGCATCTGCATAAGAAGAATTCTGTATACAACTGCAATGATGGTTTTTCTGGACAATGACCAATGCTTGTACATTCCCAACACAAGACAGAAGTGAAGACCAACACTCACAACAGAAACTAACAAGAGAGCAATTCTCTTTAGCGGTTGATTTAATTGAATCACTATGAGCCAGCTTTAAAACAGTTTGGCAAACCATCACATTCTCATATAACTTTTGGAACTATTTTCACCTGCAACCAAATAAAAGGCAGTACTGCTGATCCCCCTGCTCCTGCAGGTCCTGCAACACTCCTTACCAGCCTGTCAGATCAAGTGCTTGTGAAGCAGTATGAGGAGGTAGGCAAGGAACAGACCTGCTATTAAAAACAAGCTTTTCTCTTGCTAGTTTAATGCTATTCTTTATCATTCTCCTCATCTGGCCCACAATGTTGCCAAATATTTGTACCAGAACATAGGAAGAACAAAAAAAGGAAAAATGGCTGGTTTTTTGGTGGCAATGCAAGCTTAACATCTTCATGAAACTACAGCCTCAGGCTAACATTTACATTTGTCACTTTTGTTTTCCACTACACTATTTGCTCCCTAACTGCCACTCACGCTTTTGGTTTTCCTAAGGTCACTGGACCTTTTTTATTAAAATAATTTCCTGGAGACTTCCTGACCTCTTATGAATTCCCAGAAATGACTGTGACCCTTGTAATTTAGGATAACTGAAATGCTGAATCAGTAGTCTAACAGAGAATTCCTAGGTCTGAAAAACACCAAGTCTTATGACTGCAGTTGCAAAATGAAGCAAAAATGGCTGACACTGCATCTTGCAGCTTTTGCAGAGCTAGATACCAGACTCTATAGATCAGGGACATCTGGAATCTAGCAGGAGTCTAACAGCAGCCAGCACAAGGTACATCTGGTACTAAATGTATAGTAATGAAACATGTTAGTACAGGACAGGACAACCAGCTTGGAAATACAAAGTAAATGCCTGAAATCCTTAAAGAGGAAGACCTCTTCCTCTTAACAATGGCATTGGGCTTGGACACATCATTAATAAAAATATTATCATACTATAATGAAAAAAGATATTAACAAATTGTGTTTTAAATAACAGTATTATGATGAATAGAGTTCATGGAAAGTCAAAATAGTGTGGTATTAATCTGTGAATTGCCATAGTAGCATATTTTCAGTGCTAGGCTGAGCACTCTCCGGGTAGAGGGCTGGTAAAATCTGGTCCCTAGGCAAAATAATATCAGGAGCAGATCCTGAAGCAGCCAAGTATTTCTTGGGGGAAAGCAGATATATCCTGGGTTGTCACAGTGGTGCCAGTGCTCTCTGGAAGACTGTGGAATAGAGTGGCAGATTCACAAATACGCAGCCACAGAAGATGCTGCAGTAACAGCTGAAGTCATGAGGGCCTTCACCAGAGCAATGCCCCTGGACAGAGGACCATGCCAGTGGCATAACACCCCTGCTGACTTCAACAATCACTCCCAGCTAATTTGGGCATCTGCAGGGAGCTGCTTCTCACCACAAGGAACTCTGCCCAGCCTCCACTTCTGTTTCTAAATAAAGTCGGCGCCGAAGTTAGGAAATAATGGCTCTTGCTGTGTGACAGATAATAATAATAACAATCTTTCATATCGCAATCCTGTGCTCGGGGCCAAGAATCAGCCATCAGCCACTTGTCAGCACTTCCACATTTCACTCCCTTGTCAAGCACAACCACCCTACCAATGAGCTTGGAAACTAACCATCATCAGCAACATGCTTTGCATTTTTATGGAAGATGATTCTGCAAATTAACTGCAAGAAAGGAGCAGGCACAAACATGTATTTATAATTGAAAAGGGAATGCAAAAAGATATAGAATAGGAACTAATGCAAATGACTGGTGCCTCTTAACTGTGAAATAACATTAGAAAACAGTGACATAACCATAAAAATAGGATAAATGGTACTATACATCACAACACATGACTAATAACAGCACAATGTCCTATGCTGTGGGCACCTTGATAATGGTAGGGTAGACTGTAAATAAGAAAATTCTGAAATATTGTATGTATTTCAGACAAAACATGTATGAAGTACTCAATTAATAAAATTTGGGAAACTTCCTACCAGTGGAAACAAGAAATATACCTTTGCAGGCAAACGATCTTGTTTTAGGCCTTCAATTCATGTTGCATGACACTGCAATTTGAAGGAGACCCAAGGGATCTGTTGACAGATGCTTCTCACCTACAACTCTAAAATCATTAAAAGGATTTTATGGTTGTCCAGGAGCCAGAAACCTTCAACTACCTCAGGATGCTGATTAGTGCTGTAACTTACAGAGTGCAGCTTACTCTTATCTACAAGCCATGGGGGAAGGATGTAAACAGCTGCACAGCCCCAGTTCCAGCCCACAGGAAAGGCTAACACCAGTTCCCTGTCTCCTCAAAATCAACACAGCACCACCCCAGCATCAAGCAAAGGTAAAGGAGCTCTGAACTTAAGGTCTGCATGTCAGTGTGCTCGCACATTTACAGGGCCATATTTAACTCAGCAGTTACAAATTCATCAAGATTAACTGAAGGAACAACAAGAAAATTGTTATTGAGCCAGTTTAAAGTACACCTGCAAAGTTTCAGAGCTCATGGAAAATATATTAACTTGCACAGTCAAAGTATATTCTCTTGAACTCAAATTTTCAGTCCAGATATGAGTTGTGTTCTATATTCCCCAACAGTATCCCTACATTTCTCCTCTGCTTTCATTGTCTCTACCACAGAATAAGAAGTCCAACTCTCTCCTATCACAGCTGCCAGATGTGTCTTGGCACTGGGAAATATACAGAGATCCCAAAGTCTCGCTCCAAGGCTCAGCATCTGGGGAACCACAAGGTTGATATTCTGTTCTTCCTTAATTACAGGCAAGAACGGACAGGGGAAAAAGGTTGATCTGCTGATTTTCAAATCAACTTAGCCATGTTTTTCTCAAAAAATCTCACATCACCCAGATGAAAGGCTAAAGGAGACAGACACAGACAGCTCAGTCTAGAGGCGAAAGGTCAGGGACAGAGCTCAAAGGCAGCAAGGCCTTGCTGGGTGCCAAGTGACATCCAACAGCAGTGAGAAGGACAGAACTGCTGGCTGCAGGGAGACATTTCTCTGCAGAACCTTGTGGAAAAATCAACAGTCACTTTTGTGATGCGTAAAGGTAGCTTTGAGACAAAAGGAAGTTTCATTGCTGTTGTTACTTCAACAACCAGCATATTTTATTGGTTTTTGCATTCTTTAAAGGAGATTTCAATATAAATTTGAATAGAAAAATATTTTGAATGTGAGTTTGGCAACACATTTGCTCTTGACTAGTACCTTTTGGACAGTTATCACATATTGTGGTAAAAGTGAGCTCACAAATGTCTCGTACAAATGAAAGATGATATACCTGACAATTTTATACTTCAGGTGTGCAAAATGTATTGCAAAGCTTTTAGAAAAAAAATCCTTTAACTGATTAGACAAAAATTTTTCAGTGTGCATGAAAATAAAGCTTCCACTCTCTAGACTGTTCCTCAACAGCATTTTTGCAGCATTTTTGGGTATGTGCATAAACATGAATTACTTGCAAAAATACTTTCTTCTCCTTATTCTTTCAACATTCCCTGTCGCCCTGTCCCATCACTTCACTTGTTCCCTCTAACTGTTTTCCTTAAAAATTCACTTGTCTCTTCTTTTTCATTGATACAAATATAATTCTGGGTCTACCTTAAATAAAAATAACCAACAAACTAAATGATGCCCACTCCCTATGTTTCATCTGGGGCTGCTGAGAATGCTCAGCAGTGACTGGTCTCCCACATCTCTTTAGGCTCCATATGAAAAGGTCATCTTCTGCCTCTTCTCTGTCCTGTCCAGATCCAACAGGATAAAATGAAATTCTAAACCATTGTCCCAATTTTGTCCATACCAACCTCCCAGTTTCCAAATGCAGATCCAGATCTAAATGTTTTATTAAAACAAGTGTGCTCTGTCTGCAAGAAACCTGAAAACAGCCTGCTAGCAATTGCCCAAATATTGCATCTTCTCTTGCATTACTCTTTTGTTTGTTTTTTTTAAGTTATGTGTTACCTTGTTTCATACATAATATATACACACACAGGTGTATAGTATATATAGTCAGCTCCTTGATGCAGTGGCTGTGATTTTTTCAGTGTTTCCCAGCAGAGTCCATAAATGGAATTCCTAGAGCTAAATATATGACACACAAGAGAGCCACTGAGGCAAACAGATGTCCAGAGGATAGAATTAACCTGGAATTTCACTTCAAACCCAGAGTGACTTCTACTTCTTGTTTCTATAGGCTGTTCCTGCACAGAGCCTCATGATACTAGCATGCCACGCCAGTGGATGGATCCAACTATGCATAATTGCAGAAACTAAGTCAGGGCTCAGCATTCATGCATTTTAAAGACTACAGGAAAGGAGTAATTGAAAAGAAAGGGTAAACAATTAGGATAAAAAAGAAGATGGGGGGCACTGCACAGTAAATAACAAGAAAAGAAAGGATCTCCTGGAACAAGATACCAGAATTTGGATAGATTATGAAACCTTAACTGAATACCAGGGTAGCAAATGACCATAACACAGGAAAAGAAATTTCGATTTTATCTATCTCAAGTCATTATTTAAATTGATCTCATAAACAAGATATGCTTGAAAAGAATGAGTGAGCACTCATTCCACTATTGCCAAGAAGACAGCACTGAGATGTTTCTTCCAGCCAAAAAAAAAAAAATCATGTCAATGACACAACCACATGTCCAGCACAGACTGCTGTCTTTTCCTGCCTCTCTGAACTGAAAACATTGACTTCCAGGGCAGTGTAGCTTACCTAAATAGTGGGATAATTTTCAGCCTTATTTTCAAAAAACAGTACTTTTAAAGGAAATGTGTATTATCTGAGACACTACATATGCATATGCAGATATGGTATTTAAACTCAAAGAATAAATATTTTGCACATTCAAGTTTCCTGTGCCATTAATTTTTTATGTCTCATTTTGGGTTGGTGTCATATGTTGCATGCATATTTTAACCTTAATAGGCTGAGCAGTATGTTCTTGTGCATATTTGTGTAAACTGTATACTGATTATATACACCAATTAGCTGATCTTAAAAATGAAAGGGATTTTTTTCCCTGCTAGCAATAATTTCTCTGAAGCTGGCAGTATTTGCACGGGAACACCAAAGCCTGTCTGTAGAGAGGTCCTGAATGTGTAAACAGCAGAATAATAATAATAAAAAAAAAAGATCAATGCCTTCAAACATACTGTGTTACAAAGGAAAACCAAAGCTGAGCATACTGAGGGTCAGACACCTCGTCAAGCACAATGAAGGCAGACACTCACACTTCTTGGTAATAAAATATTTTATGAAAAAGATTTTGAAGTTTGCCTTTCTGTTGAAAAATATTATCAGAATCATAGCTTAGATGGATTATTTAATATAAGATTCAGAGTCAACACATTCATATGCTGAGAAGCCAAGAGCCTCTGTTTCTAATAAATGAGGAGCCTTTTTATATGCAAATAATAAAAAAACTATTGAACAAAACGATCAAGCATTTTTCTTGCAAAATACTTTTACCATTTCTCTAATTTACAAAAATGGACTTAAATCTCAGTTTTGCATATAACAGCCTTGTTATTTATTCCTAAATTAAACCTATTATATCATCAAACCTATTTACTCAAAACTTCCCTTTTAGCATTGCTTGCAAATGCTCTCTATTATTTAAATGTAGGCTGGAAGGTAAATTAAATAATTCTCAAGAGAACTAGAAAAAACTTTCCTTGCTTTCAGTATTTGGCTTTGATTAAGAGCATGTAACACGTGATAAACTGTTCCAGATTTGCTGGCTCAATACAGCCTGCAATTACAGTTTATAGAAAACAAATATATCTGACAAGGCAATATATCTTTGCCTCAAATATGTTTACTCATATAACAATTGTTGTTAGTTTACTTACAAAATACAGTCTATCAGGTCCAGTTTTGCAACTAGACCTAAGCAAATGGGCTCTTGTTCCCAGACACACAAAACAGCACAATGAATAAGATACTTAAAAATAGGATACTCAAAAATCAGAACAAAACTAGTCTAAAATAAGCTATAGCCATTTAACACTTAAAGCTTATTGAAGGCAAGTTTCCATTATGTCCCTTTATACCTGAATGCAGATTATACTGAATTTATGACAGATATGAAACAGTTGCACAACTTTGGATCTTGTTTCAGATTTTCAAAGTTAACTTAGAAGAGATGGAATTTCACCACGTTGGAAAAGCACGTAAGGTAAAAAAAAGACATCTTTCAGTGTTTTTCTGTTCCAAGATTTTCTTACGTTATTAAATAATTGCAACAATAGCAATACTTTTGCTTTTTTCAAACAATCTGAAAATGTTCTCGGGAAAGAAAAGGCTTTCCCACCCTTCTATGACCAAAGTGCAACAATGCCAATTCTAAGTAGAAAAAAGCTATTTTTTAATATTTTTTTTAAATGTCAGCTTTATAAAAGTTTTAGAACGATAGTTCTATACGCCAACAAAAAAAATCTGAAGCAGGGAAGTTATACTCAAAGACCCACTCATGGTGAGGAAGGGATTTTCTTGACTTATGAACTATAGGAAGAAGCAAAAGAATGATCCCTCCCCGTTTCTGGCAATGAATATGCAAGCCAATCAACATCTGACATTCCTACATCTTCAAACAGGTGCCTCAGTGCCACAGCCTTTTTCCCTAGACAGGCTGACACTGCAGCACCTGAAGCACCCATCAAACCAGCCTAGAGCTGCTGCAGCCCTGGGAACAGCCAGGGAAAGCACAAGGCCATCCTGCTTCCCCAACCCCATTCCTACCCTCCAACAAATGGTCCTTTCCTGAGCCTTTCAGAGGTGAAGCACAAACCCACTGCAGTGCTAAATTAAAATGCTCAGTTACCTGGATGTTAATTGCCATCACTACCATGCTGGAATAGATCTCACCATCTTAATGAGGCAGGTATAAACCAGGTTTTGCCAATAGGCAGCCTAAGGCAGAGACACCTGAAATACATGGAAGTTACTCATAAATCTGGATATGTCACTGCAATAAATCAGAAAAGATAAAGCCCTGCCCATCTGAAAAATCAATACATATTAAAATACCTGGCCTAGGAAGATAAGTGTGGTAATTTGGCCAATAGTTTAGTGATTTAGCAAAAGTTCCATAGCAACTCTGTGGCAGATCTAGAAAATAACTCCATTATTTCTTACACATAGCCCTGACTTCTAGATCATACTTACAACCCTGTAAAGAGAGGAAATACCTACACAAATACATCAAGGCCAAGTGTAACAGCATTTCCTAAATTATGCCCACCACAGCAGTGGTCACTAGTGTTTGTTTCCATTAGGTCACTAATATCTGTGGTCAACAAGATACATTAAAGGATGAGACATATTCTGATTCTGGTATTTTACTGCCCACAGTGAAAAGCAGAAAAAAAATCAAATCCCTCCATCTCCTCTTGGCCTTTGTAACAAAAACCTGAGTGATTCACAAATGGTGACATACAACCAGCTGTAACCCTCATTATGTAATGGAAGTAATAACCCAGGTAGGCTACTGCTGGTGGGGTTACACCAACTCTTATTTGTTCCTAGGCTACACATATAATCCAAAGTAGTAACACCCATTACTGTCATGGTTTAACCCTAGTCAGCAAATAATTATTATTTGCTGCCACTTACTTCCATTTACCCTGATTTTATTATTAGAACCCCAAATTTCAATACAGTACTTAGAAAAAATTAGCACAAAAAACCAGGATATAAAGTTGGATCCTAAATACCTTTTTAGTTCAGAAATTCATTATTTTCCTCTTAGTTACTTAGATGTTTCTTACAAATAACTTAGCTATTTTCCTGGAATACCACTGTTGGACACTTGTCAATATTTCTCAAGGAAAAACTCTCTGCAAGCCAGAAGCCCAAGAGGCCAAGATTCTTCTCCTCAAAATGTAAATGCTTGCTAAAGTGCTGACACTTAAATTAGGCCAACCATGTTAAGTAGTAAAACTACACAATATAACACCACAGCAGTAGAATAGCACTTATCATCATCTTGGTAATAAAAACAGTGCAACAGCACAGAATGCTTCACTCCCACATCACTGGATCTGCTCTGAAGTTGCAAGCAGCAGGTTTACACAGCCCAAGCAAATAAATAATACTGCCTACCACTTTCACTGTTGAACAGAGGCTAAAAACCTTTAGATGCCTCCCTGTTTTCCTCGCTTCCTAACAAAGAGAAAAAAAGAAAACAAACCAACCAATGAACCAAACACAAACACCCTGTACCCTCTTTCATGTCTTTCGGTCACAATCTGTGATCAGTAAACAGATTGAGTTAGGATTTAATAAAAATCCCAGGACAAGAACACTTGAAGAAAATAACACCCATGGCATTTAGGGCTCCCTCTTCAGTATGATATGGCAACACCTTCCACATGGAGATTGGCCACATAGATCTTAGAAAACTCTTTCTGAACACAGCAGTAACTATTTGCTCAACTATCCACACTTAAACAAGATTACTGTGGGACCATGCTCAAACTGATCCCAGGAAAAATGAGGGGAAGTTCTCTTGGCCTTGTTGTGCTCCGTGCACCCCTGGCTGTGCTGCCAGATCATGGACTCCTGCACTTTTTATGCAGCAGTGGAAAAGCAGTGTGGAGAAGCAGCCAACGTGAACAGTGCACCAACCCTGACACAATGTACAGGTGGCCATGAGAAGTGCAATCCCCACCAATGAAGTCCAATGAAAAAACATCCTAATATGAAATCTGCTACTTCCAAACCTAACCCCTACCTCAATTTACAGATCTTCATGTCAGACTTTGCTTTTCTCCTTTCAGTAAATATGAGGTTTTGTATTCTTCAGCTAGAGACAGAAAAATCTTTCTCTCCTGAATCCTTTAAAGCTTCTAGCCAGAGGGAAGAAAGAGGAGGAGAAAGTGCTCTAAGAATCGTATTTGGAGTGCTATCCCCTTGTGACTGAACCAAATCTCTGTATGTGCCAGAGCTATTAGCCTTCTCCAAATAGCAGCTGAAGCAATATGGAACAAACTCGGTCCCTAGATAATTTCCCAACAACTCATATGGTTCTGTATAGCAGCCATGAAAAATAATAATTCTTAGTAATTTAATTCTGCTGTTCCTTGGAAAACCTATGACCCAAAGCAGAAACGTTGGACATGTCTCCAGATTCAAGACGACATTGCAAGCTCAAAAGACAAAGTTTTCTGAGATTTATTTCCAATCTTTTCTTTCAGAGGATATCAATCCTTGCAAAAGATGTAGAAATTAATCTGCTTCACATTTTAAAGGAAGTAATACATTTTGCAAAATTATTAATTCTTCTTCACTTGCAGTTGTAAACCTGGAGTATAAGACCTCTACTGAAACTGCAGCTCAAATAAAATGCTAGCTGATAATACATAAGACAAAATGTCCATAACAATCCTAAAAGTATAGAAGACACACTAAAATGGAAATTACATTACAGCAATGGTTAATGACAGCAGATTATTCTGTGTAAGACAGCAAAGCAAGAAACTGTTGAGTGAATCCTCCAGAAAAAATTACAACTCATCTCTTGCACAGACCCAATTGTCCTCCTACAAACAAACAGGAGCATAACCTAAAGAAAAGTCCAGGGTTTATATTTCCAATATTTTGTTTTGTTCTGATAGTTCTGAAAGCAGGGCAGGGAGCTAGGGAATGACACTGAAGATTTGGAGGCTTTCATTTTAACCACCCAAAATCCTACACAGGAATCTGCACTGGGAGTCAAGCCAGACATGAAGAGCACACATTCCAGTCTCAAACGAAAGACAGTGAAAGATACTTCCCAAGAAACTAATGCATTAAGTTGTATGTTTTCCACTTTTCCCCCCTTTTTTAGAGCTCTCTGTCGCAGACAAAGCATGAATATGTGAATGTAGACTGACATCCCTGTGCAAAACCCTTCATACAAACTGCCAGTTCCTTACTTTAATAAGCTTTAGCAATCTTCCCCATACAACTTTCCTTAATTAAATGGAGGAGGGATTTCCTTAAAAAGAAAGGGATGTCTGTGCAAATTAATGTAGAAATATTAGACGTGCATCCATATATGCCAGTCCAAGAGGACAAAGGTTTTTTTTTTCTATTATTATTCCTGCTATGCCTTTTCAGTTAAATAGACTCTATTTCTAGGAACAAGGAAGGTTTACATTTCGTTCTTTGGAGGGCCTGAATTTAATCTGCATTTAATGTCCATATACTATACCTTTTTTGTTGGTTCTAATAATTGTCTCAGACAACAGTAAAGGGCTTCCATTGGAAACTTCATTTATAGGCTTCTCTGGTGGTTTGTTGGCAGTATTTTCTTTCTTCATGTCTTTCTTTATTTCCTGCAGAAGACAGGTAGAGAGGGAAAAGAAAAAAGAACCAGTTTAAAAAAAAGTATTACTGAATATTCTAAATCTCAAGCTCCCAAGATTTCTTAAAACTTCTATGTACACACCTCTGCCTGCTCTAATGTTACCTCAAAGACTGTTATAAAGTTGAAATGTCACAAAAAGAAAGCAATTTTCAGTAACCTTTTCCAATGGGCACTATTGTTTTTCTTTTTGAAATAAGTCCTTATCTATGCATGAAAATTGTAGGACAGCTTTAAAAATCTCTTAGTAAAGATCACCAAAGCTGAAAAGTATGAGGGGGAAAAAAATAGATGTCTCAGTTTATCAAGCAGTGAGCTATACATTTGATACACAGGGCAGGACCAGTACAGTGCTCCTGATGTAAAGGCAGCTGTCTGCTTCCCCTCTGATGAGAAGACCACAGAAACAACCACCATAGCAGGAAAAAAAAACTATTAACTAGGAAAATATGACAAATGTTACCATAATTGGCAGAAGCATATAGCAAGACTGTTGTCAGAGCTGTTGCTAACACTGACACATTTTGCTGCTCACTACCTTTTAAGGGGATTGACAATATATATCGAAAATATATATGGTGAGGTTTCACAGAAGTAAATCCACAGAAAACAGCTTCACAGTTACTGCTAGAGATTCACAGCACCTTCTCTATCAGCTTCTTAGGCAGACTTTAAAAGCCTAACCGTGTTATTGTCCATACCCACTTTGACAAAGCATCCAAAATATCATCACCTTTAATATATCTTATCTTGAAATGCCACTGAAGTGAACAAACAGCATTACCTCCACTTTCTAGACAGGTAACTAACACACTACAGAGGCTGAACCATTTGCTTTTAACCATGTCCCAAAAACTAAGAGGAAAAAAAGAGTTTTGGCTCCAAGCTTTGTCCTAGAGCCACAGAGCCACTGAGGCTGAGAGAGAACTCAGAAGGTCCCTACTCCAATTCAGTTCAAAGCACGGTCACCTCTGAGGTCAGACCAGGCTGTTGGAGCAGCTGGGTTTTGAAAACCTCAAAGGACAGAGGCTGCAGAAACCCACTGCTTGACTGACTGCATAGTGACAAAAATTTTCCTTACACCTTGCCTGGAACTTTCTTCTCAAGTCCCATCTGCTCTCTCCTGTCCTGCCCACCAGGCATCACTGTGAAGGGTGTGTCTCTATCTCCTGGATAACAATCTTTTATGTAGCAGAAGGTCCCCCTAAAACTCTGTTTTCAGGCTGAACAAGCCCACACCTCCCTTAGCATCTCCTTAGGGAGCATGTGCTCCAGCTTCCACAGGCACAGAACTTGCTTCAGCTCATCAATATCTTCCCTTTATGCAAAATTCTCATCCCATCCACAAAATGGGATGCTGTATTCTGGATGTGGACTTATGAGTGCCAGGTAAAGGAGGACTACCACTTCCCTCAATCTGCAGGCTATCCATGCAGCCCAGGATGCTGTTCACTGTGTTGATGCCAGGGTACAAGACTGGCACATGTTTATGTTGCTGCCCACCAGGACCCACAGATCCATTTCAGCAGAGTTGCTCCCAAACTTATCCCACTCTGCAGATCTGCCAGCATTCCTCCTTCCCAGGGCAAGAACTGGTATTTGTCCTTGCTGGATTCCATAATGTTCCTGTCTGGGGCTCTCTGAAGAGCAGCCCTGCCTTCAAGCATGTCAGTTGCTCCCCCAGTTTGATATCATCTGCAAATTTGATGAGATCTACATTAAACAGGCATCAGAGACAGGTGATGGCTTTGGATGAGCTCTTCCCATTACAAAATCCTCTACCTCTCCTTCTCTCTTTCATCTCTCTTACATTCACTGCCCTCTTCTACATCCCAGTGCATTATCAACTTCCACCACCCCACAGCACAGTACCATGCACAGGAAATACAGTACAGATCTTATTTAGATTTTCAGCATATCAGACATGAGAACTAAAGGATAGAAAGCGCATTTCTATTTGAAGTTTCTGAAGTTGTCATCTGTGAACAGCATCGAGCAAAGAAAGAATTTTTAAGTTATTCTCGGTAAGATGCACCTTAAACCTGAATCTCATAAATTTTGTTTAACATCTCATAAATTTTATTTAAAATCTCATAAATTTTATTTCCCCAAACCAATTGTTATTTCAAAGCTGACTTATTAGCTATACAACATCAATACCATCTTCTACATCTGCCCAAAGCATTTTCTGTGTATCAGTACATTAGCAGAGATAAAAGTTTTATAAATTACTGCCTATGGAAGGTACAGTAAATCCTTTATCTACTGCCATCACGCAGGTGAAACAGTATCTAAAAGACAACTCCTCAGAGTAACCACAATAACTGAAATAACAAATGTGACTATGTGTATGAAAGGTGTCTGATATCTGTGTGATAGATGCTGCTGTTGTTAGAAGAAATATTGTGCATAGTTCTGGTAAAAAAGTGAACTATGTGAGAATTTAAGAACACTGTATGCATTTAGAAGAATATATCACTTTCTAAAAGAGGTGGACTAGACTTAACATGTACATTATTCCACAAGCTTCTTTTTCACAGCCTAAAAATTAAAATGTATGATAAATTACTTCACCCAGAGCTTTACATTTATTTTGCAGCTAGGTGACAAACTCACTGTGTATTAAAAAATTATGTGCCGTTTAAACAGAATTTGTGAGTCAAACAGCATTCTCATGTGAACAAGACCACAAGACAACACCCTACGGAAGACCCCATCTTGCCAGAACTTATTTCCTGTGTGTCATTACTGTGTTATTTTTCATTCTTTATGTCAGAATGTAATTAAATCCTCAACTCACAAATTCTGAAACAGCAGTACAATATTTTTTTAATTGTAAAAATCCTTTTGTGACTTCAAGCCTCACAGAAAAATTGTCTGGTATTCGTGAAAATTATGCTGTACCCTTTAGTCTCCAGATGAATGACACTGGTGCCTCTGCTGCTGCTGACAGCTTTTTGAGAAAGCCTTGTTTGGCTCCTGAAAAAAGCAAAGGAATACAAGACAACTCCCAAACACTGGCATTTGTTTGTAGGGTGGGGAGTCTTGTGCTTCTTTCTCATCCACTATTCATGGAAAGAAAAAGACACAAGTGCTGAGTGTCCACTAAGCCGGAACTCATACAGAAGGTTTGGTGCCTTACAGTCACCAAAATTGTCTAAGGACTCCTTTTTTTGTGTGCCTTTCTAACACTTGTTTGAGCTTCTTTTCATTACTGTTACCTTTGATGCTCATGAGAAGGGCCATAATCTTTCATAGCAACTGCCCAGAGTAACATGACATGATCAACCCCAGCAAGTTGAAATTACAGACCCTGGAGGGAATTGAAAGGAAAAGTGGAGAATTGTCTAAATAATGAAACAGAAATCAAGTAAAGGTCAATCCAGCCCTACTAAGGTAAAATCTTATCAGAAACATATTCATACTTAGCAATACCCTATGGGAAGCCCATATCTAAGTGGCTTAGGATGCATTCTGCAGTAAGCAACACCAGCTTTAAGACCTTTGCACATCTTTTCAGTTCTTGGTCCTAGTCTACAGCATAAGACTAAAAACTTATAAAAAACACCTAACAAATGCCCCAGCCTTCAGCAGCCTCACCACTGTAGCCTGCAGCAAACACTCGTGCTGATATTACAGTCTCTCCCCTCTCTAGTATGTTGCTTCTGCTGTGGATATTCTCAGCCAGCCGGAGAAAGGATTAGACATAACATGTAAGCCTCTGAGAAGAAGAATTCTAAACAACTGCCATTGTTTTGAGACAATGTCCTTGAATTGTGTTAATCCTAAACTCACCAATGGAGTCAGATGTATTACCATAAAACCAATCAGGTTAAACCTTAGCGAACTATGTTATAAAAGGTCTGAAACGTTCACAATAAACTCTCTTTCGCTTTTCACCTTCTGAGAGGAGTTCTGTGTTGTTTCTACAACTCAACAGCGACATTCTGCCTCCTTGCTGTCTTCTCTTCTGTAGTGCTCACCCTTGGGGAATTTAGAATTTTAGAACTTTTCTTCAGCTATGGCTCAAACAGAGCCAGACACCCTTATCCTCAGGCCAAAGGGACCCTTGGCTATTAAATTCAGAAATATTGACATAGCCCTTTACATCTATCCCCACTCTAACCTGCTGTAAAAAAATAGATTATTACTCTAAAACACCATCATTCCTTACTCAAAATTGCATTTCTTCTTGAAAAATGAAGTGAAAACAAACACAAACAACTCTGGCCAAATAAATATAGCAAGTCAGCTCACTTTATTTTACTGCAAAAAATATACTGAACATGACTACCTGGCATATTTGGTAAATGAACTACAATGGCCCTAAAAGCTTGGTGCTTTATCAGTAACAGTTATAGAAATCTCTCAATGCAACCCAGTCCTTCCAGATCTGCAAGGAGTTGAAGCCTACCACATCAGGAAAGGAGTAGGCAAATTAGCTTGCAAACCCATGCATATCAAAGGTGGCTGGGGAACTTTCCTCAGTGTATGAAAAAAATCTATTTCTAGTTCTGATTTCAAGTTGAAGTTTGCAGATTTTTTTTAAAGAAGAAATTCCATGTACACAAATAAGTAGAAAGTAAACTTTCAGTTAGGATAGAAGTCCTCAATCTGCCCTAAGTAGTTCAAGAACAGCTGAATTTAAATGCTAAAGGAGGATGAAGAGAAACTGAGAGTCCAGTTTCAAGTTCAGGGACTGCTGTGTCTTGAAAAAAAAGCTTGTGTAATAAAAGAGGGGAGAAACTAGACAGGTAAGATATTGGACTACATTATATCACACAAAAATACTGGGAAAAGATCAACCTGCTGCCTGCCCAGCAAGGACTTCAGTGCACCTCCTGACCAAGACTTTTGCACTGGTTTCTGGTTTTATTTTGACTACAGCAGATATATTCACACCCTATTCAGATACAGCCACCACTCACTGTGGGCCAATCTGCCCTTGAGCAGAACAGGGTGGGTGGACTGGTACAGCCGGACATCTGCGCCATCCTGAATCTCCTCTGAGGGACACAGTGTGAGAACCTTCACCAGGGATCCCTGTGGTGACAATATCTGGAACAGGCTTGAGGACCTTGAGAGTCCCTCCCAGAACAAAGTTCACAAGACATATATCATTGGAAACCCCACAGAGAGCCTCAGGAGAAGGAGCTCAGAGGGATCCTGAGTGCAGTGCTTGGCTCTTTACCTCTCAGTTCCTGTGAGATGTTTCTGCAGAATGAGCAGCTGTCTCACCCACATAACCCATTTGCAAAGACGTAGGCTTTCACAGTGCTAACAGCTTCAAAAATATCTCTAAACCTAATCTTTGGGACTGTTTGGTTCTTGGTTTCGGAGCACTGCCCAGTATAAATTTCATGGATCTAAATGATGCACTTCTTTCCTAGCCCACACAGAGATAACTGCAGGTTCAGGTTAATAGCAGATCATTTTCAAGAGGCTGTGCCTCAGGAACCCAACCCTTAGGTAAGTAACCTTGCATTTCAGCCCCTAAACCCAAAGGATGCTCGCTTGATGCCAGAAATTTTAAGACAGCTTCCACCTCCCATCTCTGTGGGTTTCAGTGTGATTCCAATATGATAAGCAGTTCTTACTTGGAAGAGGCATCCTCAGTCTGAGAAATACTGAAAAAAAAGTAATTGTGAACTTTAAAAACAAACTAAGCTTATTCTATGAAATATTACTATTTCAAAGATATTATGGGGACATAAAGGCCCTTACAATTTGTACACCCTTTTAATACATAAAAAATACTACTTTTTTGTAACTAGGATTCAACCATACTGCACAGATAACAAGAGCCAAATCACTGTGGAAAGATTCTTTTCTTCTAGCAAACTTTGAAATATATTTTCTCCAAAGAAACACAAAATCCTAAATAATACCTAAGCTGTTTTTATTTGGATCTTCTCTAATCCTATCCTACATCAGTGTAAGCCACAGGAAATTTGAAAGATGTTATCCCTAAGCTCATCAGCTTTACAATGTGACAAAACTTAAAATAACAACAAATTACATAGTGTGATGAAAGTCCATCACATAGGAAAATGCAATATATTCAAGTATACCTGTACCCTATTAAATGGCTATTTCAACATATAAAAATTATAAATTAAGCACTTTATCTTTTGTAAGTAAAAAACTGTTACTCATTGAAATGACACATGCTTTGTCATTCTGAAGAGAGACAAAAAGAATAGTTAACAGCTTTCAAAGTGAAAACATAGTTTTTCTACTGCTGTTTGCAAGACCTAGCTTTTTTTTCTCAGAATTGAATCATTTATTACATTTCAAGAAACAAGTTTTCTTTCTTTATGTGTCTTTACATGATGAAGTTTCCACCCCCCTATCAAAAAGCTTCCTTGAAATTAGAGCAAATGCTTGAATTAGGTCAGCCATAAAAGTTACAGTTAGAAAAGTACGAGAACTTCTGCCATTTTCCCTACACCAAGGTTTCAAGCTTTTTTACTATAGCAGTACTGACCTTTACAGGAAACTCAGCTGAAAACATTTGAGGAAATTGCTGCAACCTTTTCCACAGCTCTAAATGCAACAAAATGCTTTTTTGTACTGCTACAGGTATGAAATCCTAAAGCCGACACTTCATTCCTCAAAACTGTTGGAAGCCATGAAAAATCATGAGAATAATCACTATCAGACTATAAGGTGATTTCTCTGTGGCTTCCATATAAAGGGAACAACAGTTCTTGCATCCTGGGAGCAAGAGGTTTAACCAAAATCAAAGCTTTTGAAAACAAGACACATGCATAATAAAAGAGTTGAAAGCTGAGAAGTAATGAGTCTTTCACAATTCAAAAATCTGTAGCATGTGCCCTGCTTGAAGCCAAATATGGGAGCAGGAATAAGAGCCTGGAATCATACAGAGCAACGAGGAAATTATGCAACACATTTGAATTATCAAAAGATGACAATGGAAATGTCAGGAGCACTTTGACCCCTCTGAGATACAGAATGCTTTTCCTTCAATCCCTTTTCTCAAAAACTGTACTTTACATTTCAAGAGACAGCTGCCACCTTGACTTCCTGCAAACAGTGTCCATAACTTCAAACAAAATTAGTTCAATTATTCAATTATTAAATGCCTCAAAATAAAACTCTGCTGCACAGTACATCAATTCAATATTTAGTCCTCCTAAGTAATTTCCTGTGGCATTTTCACTAAAACTAGCTAAGAGTTATTGAATAGTTATAAATGTGCTTAGTTAGAAATGTGACTCTGATTTTCAAGAATCTTGTAGTTCTAATATAAATAAACAATGTATCCTAAAGCAAGGTTGGAACAAACTTTCCCAGCAACTGAACTAAAATTAAGACAAAAATTATTTTCAACCAGAAAGATGTTGCCTGCACTAAAATCCAGTATACTTTCATAGCATGAGCTTTACATTCTGTAAAAAGCAAAATGACAACATTTCAGGGAGAAATAAGAAATCATCTAGCTTTTTTTTCCTGGCCTCTGCATCACTTGCTTTTAGTTTCTCCTTTCTAGGGCAATACCAGGTCCAAGACACAGAGGGAGGAGATGGGACCTTCAAGCACTGTGATCAAGACTGAGATCTTCCCATCAGCTGGTCGTGACAGGAGACACTCACCAGTGGCTCTGTCACCAAGCAGAGGAGGAAGGATGGTTTGGAGATTGTGCTCTGTAGCAGTGACCCTCAGGTTCTAACAGAGGCACAGATCCCAAACTGCTACTGCACAAATCCTCTGAGCGCATGACAAAAGCTGTGCTCTTGTTTCACTGCTGCAGGATTCCACATCCTCTCTCCTTTTTTCACTATCACCTTATCCCAAGTTTATAGGAAACATGTTCCCAGCTGCCTGTCAGGCATGCGACCAAAAAAAAAACCAAAAAAAAGGACAGAGTTACAGTTCATGAGTGTCCTGGTTTATGCTAGTACTGCCTAGTTCTGGGGTTATTTCTAATCACAGCCTCCTAAACCTCTCTTTGGTTTCTGTATCTGGCCTTTAAAATCAAGTCTATTTCTGTGGCTCACATGACTTCTATCTGATTTACAGCTTGACCAAGAAAAGTGTTATTTTTTCACCAAGTATTACATACTGAGCAGTGTATCTACTCCAGCAGAACAGCTGCCTTAAGGATGAGGACTCTGACCTGCTTTACCCTCCTTTGTTTTTTTTCTGGTCTTACATAAAACAGATGCACTGATTTGCTCTCTCCCAGCACAAAAAAAGCCTTGAACACAGCCAGACGTGCTGCTTTCATGGCTGCTCAGGTAAGCCCATAGTGCCACCCTTGCTTCTCAGATGGAAGGGCCTTATGAACACTGCAAAGCTTCATGTCAGAACACTGCTCCCCTAGCTACTGCACACCTAGAACCAGCCTGCACAATCATAAATTCATTACACTGCCATAAGTAAAGGCTTCTACAGCCCATCTGTCATGCACATTGTTCTTTGAACATTTAAATACTCATTTTGGTACTAATTTTATTTAGAAACTTCACTTATAACAAAGGTTATCCCTCAGACATTTGAGACAATAGTGGGACAATTGAAAACAGCAATGTAAAAAATTAATAGGTCAGACTTAATGCAAACAATTGGCAACAAACAAATTTACTATGAAGTGGCAAATCAGCAGTTGTTATGAAAAAAAATTAACTCCTACATCCAGTGTATTCTACATTAAGCACAAAAATACTGTGCACTGAAGGCACACTGCAAGCTGTGCCTGCTTGAATTGCTGGTAGTTCTCTGTGATATCTGTGTCTGAACTCTCCTGTTTATCCCAGACAGAGATGCCCAAGCTACAATGCCATCCATAACACAGGAGGCCACACTGTGCCACACCTAAATTCTCTGTTCCTCTTCTACACATCAGTGACCAGTATTCTACAGAAAACTCGAGCTCCTCTTTTAAAGATTCTCCACATTCTTCCTTTTTTGATACAGATTTTTTTATGTTATTTGGTATGTCTTTTTTACATCCTTCTGATAAGTAAAGATCTTCTGGATGGGATTTACACTCATATATGAATAAAGCCTTGTACTTCTAGAGATTTGAGTGCCTGCTTTATAATAAAATTAACAAAACTCTCAGATTTGTTGAGTCTTACACAATCTTTCAGTTCTGGTTTACTGTGAACACAAGTGTGTGTTTCTGCATTCACTCAGCTCAAGAAAATCTTGTTCCATCCCTTAGCCTGACACTTTGTACTTTGGTTCAAAAGGAGACAGCTCATATTGACCTATACTGAGTAAATTACTGTGGTTTTTTTTTTAATTACCAGAAAAGATTAAAGAAACATGGAGGGGGTGGAGGGGGAAGGGAGATGGAGACTACGAGAAACAGCAAGAAATACAATAGTAAGAAAAGTGGAGAGCACATTTTAAAACAGACAATCACAAAACACCACCTGTCTCAGAGAAAGCCAGGAAGAAAAAAGAATACACCCTCTGCACATTGTGGTTTCGGTTTTGGAGACGTGCTTGGCTACATCAGTGATCAGCTTCACTACCACCAGAAGAAGCAACTCATTACATCTTAATGCACTTAACAGACCAAGACTGAAAATTATAATAGAGCAATAAAAAAAGGGAAATAGGGAAACCATGGTGTGCTGGGAGCTGGATGCCACTCCAAGCCACTCGATTCATCCTGACCCATTTTTTTCAAATGACAGTACCTCTCCCTGAGGCCTCACAATGTAGGTGTAAGCAAAAGCATAACTGATGAACAGACACAGCAGATGGCAGGAAGCATGAAGAAGCAGAAGTGATTGGCACAGGCCGGGTGCATAAGCACTTTAGCATTTTATACACACTGTGACAAGACACCTCTAAGAAGACTGAAAATCAGCAAGTACATTTGTTGATCTTTATGTGCAGGTTACCCAAAGTAGGTGAGAAACATAAAAGCAAAGTTTGTTATAAATTTATTAAAAAGGTGGGGAAAACCAAACCTGTCACCTTGTCACCAGAACAGAGGGACACACCATCCATGTATGAGACACTTGAGAGATGACGACCCAAAGATTTTAAGATTTAGAGTTGCAGAGTTGGCACAGACTTGGCATTTCAGAAACCTCCCAGAGAATCACACTGCATGACTGCAGCAGGTCTCTCAACCTGCAGATGAACTGGAAGCAACTTCCTGATTTCATACTGCTGTAGAGCTGTCTGCTAACACCTGCCCATGAACCCCTGTAGTACACACTCCTTCACAGTTTTAATCTGAGGCTGGGAATTTATTTTGCTTTAAATATTTAGCAACATTTGTGAATAATTAAGGGCAAAAGGCACTGCTGCAGCAGGGATTGCCATGGGGAAGATGCTTGGCAACCAGACTCTCTAACTGGCATTTTCTTCCCCCACCTCTATAACCTTCATGACAATGGATGGCCAGCCAGGCTTTTATCAGCTGGAACTCCTGCCTTTCACCTGTGTCTGGCAATAGCACAGCTGGTCTGTGTGCATTTCAGCTGCCCAGTGTTCTCAGCACACACACACACACACACCCACACCCACACCTGTGCAGGTGCTCAGAAACACACGTGTGCTCCTCCCTGCAGCCTCGAATACTGCAGGGAGGTACTGTGGGGAGGCACAAAAGGTGCTTCTCAGCCATCCTCCCCCAGTCCAGCTCCAGCAGAATTAAATTACTCAAGCAGTTTCTAATAAAAATAAATTTCTTCTCACGAAGGTCCCATTTTCACCCAGCTATTAGAAGCATTGTTAACTTTGCTTGAAAGTGCAATGTCATTCCTCATTTCTCTGAGTAGAGAGTGGGATATGACAGAATTTAGCATGCTAAGAGTTTCTTTCCATAGACATCTGGCCTTATTAAAAAAAGTAACAGACTACAGTTTTAGACAGTCAAAAATGGATATTTCATGTAGTAAAAATACTCCTGCTGTCAGTATAAAAAAACCCCTGTGCATATATATTTATATATATAT
>VXAX01007070.1:36991-80758 GCA_013399835.1 Leptocoma aspasia | reverse complement strand
AAAAAAAAAAAAAAAAAGTGCTGTCAGCTCTTCGGTTCTTTTAGAACCTCTACCCTGAGCACTAGGCTGGCTCAGCGGTGATCCAGAGCCCTGCTTCCATGCCAGGAGGGATTTGTGGCCATCATCACAGCAGAAAGAGCTGTCCCATTGCTCATCCAAGGAAAAATCCACCCTGCTGGGCACTCACTGTCCAGCCAGCTCTGGGCAGGGCTCTGCTGGCTCACTCCGGGGTTGCTTGGCCCAGGAACCACCTCAGCATCTTTTAAATTCTTTAAGGATTCCCTGAGGATAGATCAAGCTGCTCTGAGGTTCCCACCTGGCTCCCTGTTTCCAGCTGCCAGAAATGCCCACTGCTCTGGGAGCAAGGAACTTGGAGAAGGGAACACACAAACACAGATGGTGATGGGGGTGAGGCCCTGAGGTTGCCCAGAGAAGCTGTGCTGGCCCCTGGATCCCCAGCAGTGCCCAAGGCCAGCTTGGACAGGGCTTGGAGCAGCCTTGGATGGTGGAAGGTGTCCCTGCCCATGGCAGGGGGTGGCACTGGATTATCTCCAAGGTCCCTTCCAACCCAAACCTTCCTGTGCTTCTGTGATCCTGTGGCTACTGAAAATACAGCTCTAAACCTCCCAATGCTTAGGGCTGAGAAAAAACCCTTAGGAAAGGCAGTCTGGGAGGAAATGGTGCCACTGCAGTGCTGGAGCCAGCAAGAGATCCCAAACCTCATCCCCATTACCATGCAAGCCCTGGAAATGACCCTGCCAGGTCTGTGCAGGCAGCTGGACAGCTGGGGCTGCAGGGTCAGGCCCTCAGGAGGCATAGGAATTAAATTTCCCGTCAAAATGGATGTCCCTGGCCTGGCACATTCCCAGCTCCCGCTGTAAGCCAGGACCCAATTAAACCAGATGTACCTGGAAAAGCCAGGTCACCACAGAGCTTTGGCACGAGCCCAGCCCATCCCTGGTCACACGCTGTCCCCACCAGCCACCCCTCACCCCTCTCTGCCCATGCCCCAACACCATGGAACCCACCAAGGGGTGGCCAGGAGCTTCCATCTCCTCCACCTCCAGCCAGGAACGAATCCCCATGGACTGAGCAGGGACACCGAGGCCACATCACCCCACTGCACGGAGCTCAGGAAGGTGGGACAATCCTGGGGTGGAAGATTCCTGTTTCCCACCCCCCTGCAGAGCTCCATGGGCACCAAATCCCATCCTGGAGGTGCTGCTGGGATCCCTGTGCCCATTCCTGTTTCCCAGCCCCCTGCAGGGCTCCATGGGCACCAATTCCCATGGCAAGGCTGGTGCTGCTGGGATCCCTGTGCCCATTCTGATTTCCCACCCCCCTGCAGTGCATCGAATCCCATCCTGGAGGTGCTGCTGGGATCCCTGTGCCCATTCCTGTTTCCCACCCCCCTGCAGGGCTCCATGGGCACCGAATCCCATCCTGAGGGTGCTGCTGGGATCCCTGTGCCCAAGCCCCCGGCCGTGCTGGGCAGCTGCAGCATCCGCAGCACCCGCAGGCCCCTTCCCAGCCGGTAATGGATGTGTGCTGCCATGGAAACCAGAGGGTTCCAGCCCGGCTGGATGTGAGCTCAGGGCTGTGCTGGAGGAGCAGGGAGGCGCAGTGTGCCGATGTGGGGTGAGGGGAGAGCACAGGAACGAGGAGGAGAGGCAAGGAGGGAATGAGGAGGACAGGGATGGGTGGGAAAGGGCCAGCAGAGAGAGGAAGGAGGCACAGATGGGGTCAGGGAGGAGTCTGGATATCCTGAGATGGCTGAGGAGGAGGAGGAGGGAGTGTGAGGAGCAACTGCAGGGCGTGGAATGTTCAGGATGGACAGGGAGGGCCTGGGACTGTCTCTGCTTAGGAAAACACCCTTTGGTCACCTGTCCTGGGGGCAGGAGGGTGCTGGCAGCTCTGCCCTCTGTGCCGGCTGTGCCAGCCTGGCACCGCCCTCAGCATCCAGATCCTCTTTCCTTGGGATGGCAGCAAAGGGCACTGGGCTCCCCAGGACCCCTGGAGACACAGCCCTGCTCCCAGCTGGCCTGGGCCTGCCCCGAGGGGCAGCTGAGAGCCCCCCAGCCCTCACCACGAGGGGTGACCCCTTGGGAATAGGGGTATTGGGTCCCCTCTCATGGCCCTGCAGAGGCCTGGGGAGGGGATGGCTCAAAAGGAGTCTCTGCAAAGGGGAGGGGAGGCTGAGCTTCATCTTCACGTGGGAACTCTTCTTTCCTGGGCTCTTCCAAGCTGGGAAGGAGTCTTTGCCTGGTGGTCCAACCACAGTGAGCCCAGAGCTGAGCAGGGACAGGTGCAAGGCTGTGTGTGAGGCCAGCCCAGCCCAGATGTGACACACCTGCATGGAAGCCACCAGAGAGGGGAGCAACTCTACCCCAAGCCAGGAAACCTCCTGGTGCAGCTCAGGATCGTCAGGATCCTGTGCAAAGGCAGGCAGGGAAACCCCACAGTCACGGCTGGAGGAGCTCCCTGCAACTGGGGTGGGAAAAGCCACAAATGTGCCCTGGTTTGGAATGGCCTAGATGTTTCCAGAAGGTCTAAAATATAAAAAAAAAAAACCCCAGCCATGCCTGGGAAAGGAGATGATGAAATGGTAGGAAATGGAGCAAGTCTCCAAGGAGCAGTGGTGAAGATGGGAGGGGGTCTGGAGAGCTTTGATGGGATTTTCCCTGATTCCCACCTTGGCTGGTGACAGGTGCCTTGGGGCTGGAGGTGTTTTTTCATTGAAATATTTGGGTTTCAATCCTAGAATCAATCACAGAATCATGGAATGGCTTGGGTTGGAAGGGGCCTGAAAGCTCATCCAGCTCCAGCCCCCTGCCATGTGCAGGGACACCTTCCACCGGAGCAGGATGATCCAAACTCCATCCAACCTGGCCTTGAAGGAGTCTGGTCTGTGGGAAAGTGCTCTGGGGGCTTATCCTCCTTGTCCTTGTGCAGGAACATCCTCCAGCTGGAAAACAAGGAGCCAAGAGCAGGGCAGGAAGGCAGGCAGATTCCAAAGCCTTCCCAGCTCTTTCTCTCCCTGAGGATGCTCAGGGGGACAGGTGGGAAGAAGCAGGCAGGCCCAGGCAGCTGGGTTTTCACACTTTTATTGTAAAGCTTTAGGAAGGGCTAATTACAATGGAGTTGGTCATCTCGACAGCTCAGCAAACGAACGGAACAGGGGAGAACGGAAAGGGGGATCACGACGGTGTCATGCTCACGGCTCCGAACAGAAAGAGTTACAAGGGAATCAATTGTGCTCACAGCGCCCGGGGAAAACCAAGCCCAAGGCCCAAAGGCTTCCCCGCACAGGGAAATGCATCACACATTGAGCAGTACAACCTTAGCAAGAGGCGTCGCCTTAGACATAGGGCACCATCTGAAAAATAGTGGGGGTACTTTACTCTGCCATAGGATTTCTCCTTTAGAAAAGCTACACCTGCATGTACATAAAACTGTACAAAAAACAAGGCATCACAAGCAAGGAAATGAAATCTCGTATAAATAGAACCAACACTGAAGAGCTACAAAGGGGTCGCTTAGATCCTTCCCACGCAGCCCGCCTGCTCCCTGGCTCCCACCTTTGGTTTTCCCCCTGGCTTGTCCTAGTGCAGTGTGAGATACAGTGAACCCTCCTCCTCCTCCTCCCTGTGCTTGTCTGGACTGGAGCCCGTGGGGAGCTGTCCTCCCCCCACGTGCACAGAGGCTTTATCCTTCTGGCTTATAATTGTGCAAATGAGCTTCTTCCCACAGCACCTCTTCCTCGCCCTCCCCCAGGACTGATCCCCAGTGACACTGGCAGCTTCCCCCCGGGACAAATCCCCCCAAACCCCTCTCCCAGGACTGATGTCCAGCCCCCTCTCCTCCCCAGGGACCCCTCCCCCTGCACCCCTGGCACCCCACTGAGGCCCCGGTCTCATTGTCCCCCTCTGGCCTTCCCCACAAACCCACCCAGTGCCCCGAGACCCCCAACTCCTCTACACACCCAGACACCCAACCCTCGCCCCCATGTGCTCCCCTTCCCACCCCCCCCCGCCCCCCCTGCCNNNAGGACTCACCCCCCCCAAACCCATCCCCACCCTCATCCCTCGGGGACCCCCTGCTCTCCCCCCTCCCTCCGCACCGTGCTCCTAATGAGGACATCGCCAGGTGCTCCAGGAGACAACACAGCAATTCCAGCCACAGGAATTCCAGCCTCGGGATCCCTCTGGAGACCCCAGCACAAGGCAGGGAGCCCACCTGCCGGGATAAGGTGGTCTTGGACAAGCCCCCCTCGGATGTGGCTCTCCCAGGGGTCCCCAAGAGGGCCACTGGACACTGCCACTGCCTGAGCCCAGGGGAGGCATGAGCAGCCGAGTTGGCAGTGGAGTCAAAGATCGTGGCCAGCGAGGCCAAATTGCACATTCTGCCCAGTTTGGCCCTGAAACTACAGAGCTACAATAAAAACAAGTTCAGGAGCGGCACCTGCTCAGGCAGCCAGACCGGGGGAACGCGGCCCCGCAGGGCAGAGCAGGAATCCGGGCACGTCCGGGCGGGCGGCCGGACATCTCCCGGGAGCATCCCGCCCGCCCCCAGGGACACCCGGCCGGGCGGGAGCAGCAGCGGGGGCCGGGAGGAGGATCCTGCCTCCTCCGGGTGGCACCGCCAGGTGCCGGGGCCGCGGGCGATGCGGGGTGGCAGCGGTGCCACCCGGGGAAGGCAGGGCTGGGGCACGAGGGACACGAGGCAGCGGGTGCGAGCAGGCGCCTTCTGCCGCCCTTCCTTCGTCCCCCGGTCTCGGCTGGCACCGTGTCCCCTCGGGGAGGTGGATGCGTCCTGCCACCGCCCCATCAGAGGGAGAGGAGCTGCTCAGAGCGGTGTGCTGGAGGGGGAGGAGGCTGGGCAGGGGTCTCGACAGGCACTGGAGCTGTGGCAGGGCAGGCCCTGCCCCGCGCCGCCCTCCCCGTGCCCCTGAGCCCCGCGCCAGCCCCGCGGGGACAGATCAGCCGAGGATGCGGCTCCGCAGNGCAGGGCTGGGGCACGAGGGACACGAGGCAGCGGGTGCGAGCAGGCGCCTTCTGCCGCCCTTCCTTCGTCCCCCGGTCTCGGCTGGCACCGTGTCCCCTCGGGGAGGTGGATGCGTCCTGCCACCGCCCCATCAGAGGGAGAGGAGCTGCTCAGAGCGGTGTGCTGGAGGGGGAGGAGGCTGGGCAGGGGTCTCGACAGGCACTGGAGCTGTGGCAGGGCAGGCCCTGCCCCGCGCCGCCCTCCCCGTGCCCCTGAGCCCCGCGCCAGCCCCGCGGGGACAGATCAGCCGAGGATGCGGCTCCGCAGGAGAGCCATCCTGCCGGCCTCGAGAGCCATCCTGCCGGCCTCGAGAGCCATCCTGCCGGCCTCGAGAGCCATCCTGCCGGCCTCGCTCCCTCAGGAAGGTGCCAGAGCTGGAGACTGGAGACGGGAAGCACAAAGGTGCAGCACGGCCCCTCCCGCGGCCCGGCGGGCGAGGACGGGGAAGGGCTACCCAGGAATGAGGCGCGAGTCGCCCGGACCCCTCCTGCCAGGGGTGCACCCAAAAACCAGGACTGTGGCCCGGCTGCCAAGGGAGCAGTGACAGAGCCAGGGGTCCCCCTCTGGGGAGCCCTGTGAGGGGCAGGGGCTCCTCTCCCCCCACCCCGGGTGGGGACCCTGCACGGGAGCTGAGGACGCCGGGGCAGCGGGGACCTACCGGGGAGACCGGTGGACCTTTGACAATGGAAGAGAAAGCTGGACCCCGTGAGAGTGGCCCTGTGGCCTAAGGGCAGCGGGAGTCCAGCGGGCAGGGGCTCGGCGGCCCCGGTGTGACCCTGAGACAAAGCTCCTCCTCACAAAGGCAATGGTGGCTTTACAGGCGGATGGGACGGAGGTCGAGGGCACGGCACAGCCTGGCCTCGTGGGCATCCTCTGCCCCGGAGGAGGCCCGAGGCGATGGGCTGAAAGCCGGGGCCACTGGCGACCTCCCTGCCAGCAGAGGTGGACTGAGGGCTTCTCCGGACCCAGCCGGTCCCTTCCTGGGGACATCCCCTCCCCGGACCCAGCCGGTCCCTTGACTGGGGGTTTCCCCACCCCTCCTCCACCCGCCAGGCGCAGGGCCACCACCGGGGACCCCCCCACACCTCCAAAGCAGCCCCCACCTATGGCACCGGGCAGTCCCTAGGGACCCTGCAGCTTGTGGGCACAGTGACAACGTTCAGAAAGATCCAGGCTGAAAAACAGCGAAGTCCCTACAGTCCGGCCAGGATGCTGCCCCTCTCCTCCAGCTCCCCAGCTGCTGTTTCAGGGACTGATCACATCTCTATTTACAATATAGAACATGAGTGTGGGCCGGACGCTAGGCTCCCAGGGGCTCTTCCACGCAGGAAACCATTCAAAGCTGGAACTTGCTCCCTGGTGTTTGTTTTTTTTTTTCTCTCTCTCTTTTTTTTTTTTTTTGTTTTGTTTTTCCTCTTTTTTTTGTTTGCTTTTTTTTTTCATTTTGTTTTGTTTTGTTTTCTCTTTAAACGTTTTTTTTTTTTTTGTTTCAAGGACAATAAAAAGTTGCGATCAGGCAGGACTTGAATGTCATTCCTATAAGATTCGTATTTACAGGAGTCTACAGCAAAGAGACAGGCAGCTGGCTCCCCGTGCTCGGGGACACTCCTCGTCCTATGCCCCAGGAACTCCACCAGCTCTGCGTGGACCTTTGGTACGTAAGCCCTTCTCTCCCTTCTCCGTGCCCTCCGCACCAGGAGCCTGCCCAGCCCTCCCCGGCAGCAGTTCGGGATGCTCGGCAATCGGGGTTGGGATGCTTTTCATCCTCCCCACCCACCCCCAGCCCCGGGCAACACGGGGTTAAAAAGGCGCTCCTCTCATCCCTGCCTCACCCTGCCCTGCTCCCCGCAGAGCCCCCTGCCTGGAGAAGCGGCAGGAGCCATAAAGCATCGAAGTGGAAAAATGTTCCTCTGGCCTCTGCTCCCTGCCCCTCACGCCCAGCCTCACAGGTAGATCTCCCTCTTGGTGGTCTGGGCCGAGGGGGTGGTGGCTGGCTGGAAGTCCGAGGTCTGGGTGAGAGGAATTTCCTCCATGGGAGAGTCCTTGCAGGGCTCATGGCTACTATTGGAGAAGGCACTGTACGTGGGGAGCAGGCGGAGGTTGGCCATTTTGGTGCTGCGCTCTTCCGACAGTCTGGGGCTGCCATTCCCGACTTGCTCTTGACTCCCTCTGTCTTGGTAAGGCACAAAAGTGGAGAGTTTGAGGGCGTTCTTGGGCCTGCGGCTGGGGGAGGACTGGCCAGGCATCCAGCAGGTGTCAGAGTGGCCGAACTCTGTGCACTCCCGGGTGCAGGTCCCAGTCATGGCTACATCGGGCAGAGGCCGGAGATCTGCGGGGAACAAGGGACAGCGGCGTTACCCCCGGGAACCCCGCCTCGGGATGAGGGGGTGGAGGGCAGGGATGAGTGGCAGGGACTGGACATCTCCGTCCCACCCACGCTGGGAGGGACAGCTGGACCATGGACACCCCAGGAGCCAGACCCATGGACACCCTGGGAGCCAGACCCATGGACACCCTGGGAGCTGGACCCATGGACACCCTGGGAGCCAGATCCATGGACACCCTGGGAGCCAGACCCATGGACACCCTGGGAGCCAGATCCATGGACACCCCAGGAGCCGGACCCATGGACACCCTGGGAGCCAGACCCATGGACACCCCAGGAGCCGGACCCATGGACACCCTGGGAGCTGGACCCATGGACACCCTGGGAGCCGGACCCATGGACACCCTGGGAGCCAGACCCATGGACACCCCAGGAGCCGGACCCATGGACACCCTGGGAGCTGGACCCATGGACACCCTGGGAGCCGGACCCATGGACACCCTGGGAGCCGGACCCATGGACACCCCAGGAGCCGGACCCACGGACAGCCAGGGAGCAAAGCAGAGCTGGGAGGGAAATCCAAAGCCACAGAGAAACAGGAGGCAGAGCACAGGGCAGGGCTCCTCAAGCCCCTTTGGAGACCGGGATTGCACAGGGAGGCTCCACAGCTTGGATTGCACAGCAGGACACACGCTGTCACACCAGGCTTGTGATCCCAGAAGTTTAGGCACCACCCGGAACCTGCTGAGCTCCAGGAATTCCCATTGGGCACCACCCCATAGCTTCACTGTGCAGAGACAGAACTGCCCTGGACTCAGCCCCGAGGCACAGCCGTGTGTCCTGGGCAGCATCCTCGGGCACCCCTGCCCTGCTCCCACCAGGCATTCCAGGCCGCATTCCAGCCTCCCCTGGCACCCTCAGCAGGAGCCACAAGCCCATCCAGAAGTCCTGGTCTCCTGTGGAGCCTGAAATCCCCGAGCACACAGAGGCAAAGCCATGCCCACCCCCAGAGAGGCTGGAGATGCTGTCGGGTGCCCCGTGGAGATGCCAGGGGTGCCCTGTGCAACAAACCCCTGCCCCCGAGGGAGCCCAGCACCCAAGGGCACCACAGCTCCCTGCTCCTGGCGCAGCTGGGACACTGAGGACCAGTTACACCAGTCCATGGACTGGTGTCCTCACACACCAGCCACCCCCTGCCCCAGGTGTCCCTGAGCCTTGGCCAGGTGTCCTTGGCACAGGCAGCACTTGTCACGAGACTTCTGAGGCCAGAATTTGGCACTTCCATGCAGAGCTGAGTGTCCCTCACGGAGCCATCGCAGTCACAAGCCATTCCTTGATTTCTGCCCCAATTTGGGACACCACAGAGTGCCCTGGGACACGTCACTGCCTGCTGCCACAAGCAGATCTAGCCTGGTGCTGATGATGGGGTGGAAGCAGGGTCTGCTCATGACCTTGAGGCTGCTCGGACTTCCAGATGTCCCTGTGGTTCCCAAAAATCCTCTCCATGTCTCCACCACCATGGAGCTCTCTCCACTGACAGACTGATGGAAGGAGATGCTAAGGAGCTCTGGGGACCTGAGACATGTGGGGCACCCCCTTCCCACTGGACACACACTGGTCCACACAATTCCCTCATCCCCAAAGCAGGGCAGACCCACAGGCACTTCCTGAGCCCTGGGAAGAAGCAAACCAGAGCACCATAGTGGGGTTTCTGTCCTGGCCAACGCTCCCTCCTGCCACCAGTTTGGAACTGTCACACACCCGAGTCACCCTGGCACAGCTTTCACACACGGGATGCAGGAGAAGGCTCCAGACAATGCTGGGAATGCTTGACACCAGCATGGATGAAGGGGCAAGTCAGCAGCCAACAACTGTGTGAGCACATCTTGCCCTAAACCAGCCCCCAGTGATGCTCCCCAAATCCTCAGCTGGGGGCTGAGGCAGCCCAGTTTTCCCCCTGGGGCCTGTGCCCACGTTCCATCCCATGGAAGCTCCCCCTGGAAGCTGGGATATCCTGGCAGGAGCCACACGGACATACCTGATGGCAGCCCCCCTTCACAGCCTGCTCCGCTCAGGGGACTCTGATGAGGGGCAGAAAAAGGACGACAGCGTCACATCAGTGCACAGCCCCGGCCTCCACACCCCCTTCAGCCTCTGCCACCCCTGTCCCCCTGGTCCCTGCTGCCTCCTTGGCCTCTCCTGGCCCTGCTCCAGCCTCCTGGAGGCCACCGCTGCTCCTCCCTCACTCCTTGCTCCAGCTTTATCCTGATCCTCCCTGGAGCCCAGCAGCCCTGACGGGACTCACACAGGGACGCTCGAAGCCACCTGGGTGGTGACACCAGAAGCTCAGGCGTGTGGAGGGGTTGGGGCTGTGCACACACACAGGAATACACACATGGATACACACACGGATACACACACGGATACATCCCTGCAGGATGCTCCGCCCCACTCGCGGTGCCGGGGACAGCCATGCTCACGCCGCGGGGACAAAAAGCAGCAGCACAAAAGCAGCACAGGGGACACAGCAGTGGCACAGGCAGCACGAGAGCACAGCTTGGCAGGGCACGGCCTTGGGGCTGGCCGTGCACCAGCCGCCCTTTTTCCTGGGGAATTGCCTCGGTTCTCTCTCCCACGTGAGATACAAAACCAGAGGCACAGCGGCTCCATTTTTATCCCTGCTCTGGGCAAGTAGAAGCAGAGAATGGAATCTGGATCCAAGAGGATCCATCAGGTTTTCCTCTCAGGACCACAGGATGCTCCAGTGGCCACACAACGGCTTGGTCACTTTGGGGTCATGTTCTGTGGTCTTTCCCTTCTGTCCAAGAGGAATTATCGCCCATCCTTTCCTCACCAACTTTCCCCCTGGACATTCTTTCCTCTTCCAGATAGGCTCTGGTGCTCTGTGCTCCCAGGGGAGTGGATGGGAGCCATCCCCTCTTCCTGGGGCAGAAGGAGCTTTGCCGAGCCCACAGAGGGGACTGGCAGGACTGGAATAAAATCCACCTCTGCAGGGAACAAAGCTACGGAGATTTCCTCGTGCCAGCAGCAGCTTGGGAATGGCAGGATCAAGCAGGAACGCTGTGTTCAGGGTCTTTTATTCTGCTTTACCCATTGTCTGCTCCTGGCACTGAAGCCTTTTTCCAGTGTTGTCCCCTTGCTTGTGGAGCTGCTGAGGAGTGGATTCTGTGCCATGAGCCCGGAACGGGGCAGGGTGCAATTCCTGAATAGCTGGGACTGAGGGAAAACACGACCCCATGGCCTAATTCCCAGCACATGCTGGTGGCTCAGGGACTCCAACGTGCCACCAGACAAGCACAAATCCCTCTTTGATGGGAATTTTGCTCATGGATTTTCCCCAGTTTTGTGGTGAGGAGGCAGGCCCACACCTTGGGGTGCACAAAGGGTACTCAGGATTTCCGATCCTTCCTCCACCCAAAATGCGCTTTTGTGCCTCTGAGGCCCCGGAATGTGACAAAGGGATGAAGAGGATGGCCACGCCCTCTCTGGTATCAGGGTGTCCTGGCCACACCAAGTAAAGCTTCATGCAGCAGCGTGTTTTCCTGAGCTTTGGCCCATCCTGGTTATTCCAGGCTACCAGACTGTGCTTCCCAGGCAGGGAAGTGGTTGCTTGGGCATTCACAACCCCCACATCCTCCTGGCTCCTCACTTCCTGCAGCTTTGCCTCTCTCTGGCATTGCCTTGTCAGCTGCCTTGGGGTGCTCTCCTCCTTAGGGATGAATCCAGGCCAGGAAAAGTCGGATCCCTTTGGTTTCTTGGGGGGCACTGCTGGGGTTTTACACCAGGACACCCTCAGAGATGCCAGGTTGGCTCCTTTGGGGAGAGGGACAAATTGGTGCTGCTGCTAATTATTCCTGTCTCCCCCTCTCCCCACCCAGAGCAGGAGCTCATCCCGTCACAGGGCTCCTCCAAAACCTTACTGGGGGATTCCACCAAAGCTCTGGGGCACTTTGGGAACAAGACAAAAGCAGCAGCCTCAGCTAGCAGCCCTTCCATCTCCTGCAGGAGACAGGCAGAGGTTCCCTCGCCCTCTGCAAGCCTGGGGGCCCCAGGCAGAGGCTGAGAGCCAGCCCTGAGCACGTTTTTCATGCCACCTTCTGCAACATCCCCAGCCTGGTTTGGTCCTTCCACTTGCATCAGTGCAGGGAGACCAGGGATGGATGATGCGGCACAAGAGGAGTCTTGGAAGGGAGGGGATGTGCTGGAGCAGCTCTGGGAGTGGAGGCAGTGGGGCTGTGACAGAGCAGAGCATGGCAGAGGATGCAGGCAAGCCCAGGAAAGGGGAGGAGGGAAGCACAGCATGCCAGGAGGGACTGGAGAGGCTCAGTGGTGTGGGGAAATGGGGAATGGGAGTGTGGGGAGAGCAGCTGGGAGGAAAACCAGATGCTTTCCCAAAGCCGGGATCAGAAAGAGCCTTCTTCCCTCCCTGGGGAGAACTCATTCCAGCCAGCTGCTCCAAAAGCAGAGCCCCAAAGCCCTGACCTGTGCTGGCCCTGGGGACAGAGTGACAGAGCATGGCCCACGCTGCACCCTGGGGTGCCAGGGGTTCCAAAGGTCTGTCCTCAGCCAGAGAAAGGGGCAGTGTTCCTAGGACAGGCAGCTTGGCTGCTGAGCTGTGGACACCTGGAAATGCCCCTTCTCCCATTCCGAGCCCTCAGGGCTCTGCAGACCCCTCTGGGATGTCCCTGACGGTGGTGGCCTCCCATGACATCACCTTCCAGCAGCACTGTCCTCCCTCCCTGTGCAACAAGGACTCCCTTCCTGCCCCACAGCTCCTGGCAGTTGGCACCATTCCCTATTTCACCATTCCTGGTGACATTCTCCTGCACTGTCACTCCTCCAGGAACCATTCCCAGGAATGCTGCTCCCCGCTGCCCGTGGCAGAGCTGCTGGCAGGCCCCACCCTGCCGTGCCAATGTTCTCCACAGGTGCCACTCTCCCGCAGCGCCACTCCCCACAGGTGTGTTGTGTCCCCCACAGGTGTGTTGTGTCCCCCACAGGTGTGTCCCCTATGGCACACTCCTGAAGGCACAGCTCTCCCACGGCGCTGTTCCCTCCAGGTGCCATTTCCCGCAGCGCCATTCCTGGGAAGCGCCATCCCCCACGGCGCTGCTGCCTCCAGGTATAGGTCCCCCACGGTGCCACGTCCTGCAGGTGCCATGTTCTGTGCTGCTGCCACCTCCAGGTGCTGCCTCCCCCCGCTGCTGCCTTCCCTGCAGGCAGCGCTGCTGCAGTGGAGCCATTTCCTCCAGGTTCCATGTTTTACAGCGCTACTCCCTCCAGATACCACTTCCCTGCGGAGCTGCTTCCTCCAGGCACCAGTGCTGCTGCTCCCCTCCCTCCTCAGACACCCTTAGGAACAGCTGGGATTGTGCAGCCCAACATCCCATGTTCTTACACTGGCTAGCCCCATTCCTATCCTATCCTATCCTATCCTATCCTATCCTATCCTATCCTATCCTATCCTATCCTATCCTATCCTATCCTATCCTATCCTATCCTGTCCTATCCTATCCTATCCTATATCCTATCCTATATCCTATCCTATCCTATATCCTATCCTATCTTATATCCTATCCTATCCTATATCCTATCCTATCCTATCCTATCCTATCCTATCCTATCCTATCCTATCCTATCCTATCCTATCCTATATCCTATCCTATCCTATCCTATATCCTATCCCATCCCATCCCATCCCATCCCATCCCATCCCATCCCATCCCAGCAGGAGCTTCCTGCAGGGAACAGGAACTCCATGGCTCATTCCCAAGATGTTTTCCCCTTGCCAGGGCTCTTGGGAGAGGGGACCTGTGCTGCAGGTGGCTCTGGAGCCAGGATCTCCTTCACAAGGCTCAGAGACAAGGTGCCCCTTCATGGTCCCCAAATCAGGGGGGCACAGCCAGTGCATTATCCCAGCAGGGAATCATGGAATATTCTGGGCTGAAGGGACCCACCAGGATCACCCCGTCCAGCTCCCGGCCCTGCCCAGACCCCCCAACAATCCCCCTGTACATCCCTGGCAGCGCTGTCCAAACGCTCCTGGAGCTCTGGCAGCCTCGGGGCCGTGCCCATTCCCTGGGGAGCCTGGGCAGTGCCCAGCACCCTCTGGGGGAGAACCTTTCCCTGAGCTCCATCCCAAAGCTGCCCCTGCAGCCGTTCCCTCCTTCCCTGAGCTCTGCCCTCAGCTCCTCTGCTGCAGCTGAACCAGCCCAGTGCCCTCAGCCGCTCCTCCCTGGCCCCTCCAGACCCTTCCCCAGCCCCGGCTCCCTCCTTTGGACACTCTGGAACGCTTTTGGATCTCTGATGTTGTGGCACCCAAACTGCACCAGCACTGCAGGTGAGGCTGCTGCAGCCCAGAGTGGGACAATCCCCCCCTGGCTGCTCCCCCAGGGCACCCTTTGGATGCAGGATCCCTGGCACAGCTCCTCACCCATTTCTGGCCCACATTCCCACGTGGACAAGCCCAGAGCTCAGCAATGTCCCTGTGCAGGCCCCGCGGGAGCTGCTGGAGCTCTGCCTGTCCCCACAGCGCTGCTCCAGAGTTGGATGGGCACAGAGAGCTCGGGAGCTGCCCCAGCTTTTCCAGCCGCAGCTCCCTCACCCCTCCCCGTGCAGACGGCTTGCAGGACCATTCCTAGCACTACAACACCCAGCCAGACGGCTGCGGGACCAATTCTAGCACTACAACACCCAGACAGATGGCTTCCCAAACTTCCCACCCTCGCTCCAGATGGCTCCGGGTATCGGAGCCCGACCCAGCGCTGCCCACCGAGGTGCTGACTGCGGCTCCAAGCCACACCTCCGGCTCCCGGGGCAAGAACGAGCAACACCCGCTCTCCCCATGCATGCCCAGAGCTCCGCAGGCTGCTGCCAGCGCACAGACTGGTATCTCCTGGGCTCCGGAGTCAGGAGATGGCACACACACCCCCAGCATCTCCCCCGGCCCCTCCAGCCGCGCTGGCTCTGCCCTTGTGCTGGACAACAGCAGCACAGACAGCTCGCCCTGAAGTGCATGGGCTGCCAGCCCCGAGCTGCACGCACGGACCAGCCCCCAGCCCCTGGAGGATATTCCAGCATTCCAGAACTGCAAACGGCTTCCCAGCTCCTGCCCAGGGCATCCCAGCACGACCCAGGAATAGATGTGGACAGATGCACCCACCAGGCTCAGCACTGCCAGCACAGCTGGGGCTGGGGCACTCTGCCTGGCTCCCAGGGGATGTGTCCTTCCTTTTCCCAGCTCCCAAGGGATGTGTTTTCCCTTTTCCCAGCTCCCAGGGGATGTGTTTTCCCTTTTCCCAGCTTCCAGGGGATGTTTTCCCTTTTCCCAGCTCCCAGGGGATGTGTCCTTCCTTTTCCCACCTCCCAGGGGATGTGTCCTTCCTTTTCCCAGCTCCCAGGGGATGTGTTTTCCCTTTTCCCAGCTCCCAGGGGATGTGTCCTTCCCGTGTGTGCCGGGGCCAGAGGAGCCACCTCCCTGCTGCAGTCACACTGGCCACATCGCCACAGCAACGGCAGGCAGAACACCCAGACGGATGTTCCCGGACACTGAGCATGTCCCTGCAGGGCTCAGCAACACACTGAGGGCTCCCAAGATCCCCATCACCCCACAGCTTCCCTCTGATACCCAGCAAAACAAATTCAACCCCCCTATAACAGATTTTGTGCTCGTGGTGCCACCCCCATGATCTCCTACCCTGGCACAGAGGGGCTTCAACCTTTGCTGGACTATAAAAGGCAGAATTATTACATTAAACTGCTGAATAATTATGTTAAGAAGCACCTTAATAGGATTACAGGGTTCAAAGGTTAGGAAATGCCAAAATTAGGATTGTCCAGGCAGCCTTAATTCTCCTCCCGAAAGTGCTTCGTGATGCAGACCAGAGTCACACTCTGGTGGGAAATATTTCCCCTGGGGTCCCTTTGTGGCTTCCAGGGAGAGGACAGAACCACCTGGGAGATTTAACAGGGAAGAAACTGTTTTGCCAGTGAGACTCTGCCCCAGAGGCTGCAGAAACTGGGGAAGCCACAAGGAAAGGGTCAAGAGATCACAGAAAATTCCTCCTCTAAAAAGGGGCTGCAGAATGGGGGATGTTGCTCTCCTAACGAGAAAAAACCAGCATTTTTCTCTCCTCCTTCCAGAAATAAAATATCTGGGCACATTTCAGTGGCACTTCTCAAAATATTTGGTACCTGGCACATGCCCTCTATAAAAAATCAGGTCCTCGCAGCTAAAACTCGCAGCAGCCGAAAGCAAAGGCAAGGAATGAGCATTGCTGGGCAATCCTCACTCACGTTGCATAAAACAACCCAATCCAGCTCCAGAGTGAAATCCTGGATCCACTAATATCCCAACATTATCCTCTGGCCGTCCTACAGACGAGAGTCATTCCACAAATATCCACCAGAAAGATTGGGGAGTCCAAATCAATCCATGGAATAACCAAACCCTCTTCCCAGCATTCGCTCCTGCAGCATCCAGGTGAGCAACAACACCCGAGGTTCCTTTAGGAGGGCACGAAGCTCCTAAAAACATGGAATTTCGGGCGATGGAAATTTCGGGCTGCCCTCCTTCCTTCCCTGCCACAGGAGCTGGGCCAGGTGGGAGCACAGGGCTAATGATGGTTATGTAAATCCCATGGGAGCCGGCACCACCTGCCATCCCCGGGGGCTGCCAGCTCATGCATGCCTTGGATGCGCATTCCTGCCGCCCAAATTCCTCCTCGATTGCTCCTGCCCGCATTCCCACCTCGCCTCTGCTGATGGCTGCACGGGATTCCGCCCATGGCGGGCTGTGGGGATGACCTGTCCCCCGCTCCAGGCTGCGACTCCCTGCGGACACGGGAATGGCTCTCCCAAAACTCCTTGGGGACACAAAAAATGGCTGTCCCAGAGCTCCCTGGGGACACAGGAATGGCCACCCCAGAGCTCCTTGGGGCCGCGGGAATGCCCATCCCAGAGCTCCCCGGCACACTCCAGGTACCCTGTGCTGCCAGCCAGTGTGACCACAAGGGGCCAGGCCACCAGCAGCAGTGTCACCAGTGCCACTCTGACCACCCACTGACCTGGTGACACAGTGTCCACAGCCCTTCCCAGTCCTCTGGTGCACTTCAGTCCCAGCTGGACCTGGGTGAGGAACAGGTGGTGGCCCCGGTGGCACCAGGTCCTGGGGAGCTGCCAGTCCATGTTATCATGGGTTGGTGACACACAGTGGTCCTCTTATGCCATGTGCCCAAGTCTGCAGCTCTCAGGGCATCACTGGTCGTGGTTCCAGAGGGGCTGGAGACCTGAGCCATGGCAGGATTGTGCCCTGTGGGGCTGGGGACAGTCCCCTCACGCGGCAGGGGGATGTCACAGCAGCAAATGCTTCTTCCAGGAGGGACCTGAGCACAAAATCCTTGAGCTCTGCCTTGTGCCTGAACCTGTAAAAGGCCAGGTCTGATCCCCCCTGACCTGTCCCCTCTGCCCCGGGCTGGGGGGAGCACAGAGGGTCCCCTCCAGCCCCATCCCACCCAAACCATGGCACTGCACCTTGGCATCCCTGGGGCTGGCCTGGGCACCCTCCTCCTGCTGCATCCCAGCGCTCATGCAGCACCTGCAAGGGTTAATCTGCCTCTCCTGAGCTTCTCAAAGCTAATTAGAAAGAGCCTGGGCAAGTGTGGTGGCAGACACCACTGCACTTATCTCCCCACTTCCGGGGCTCTGCCCTTATCATTTAATTAAAGCTGCAGCCCTGCTTCCCTGGCTGGCAGCAGCTCATCACGGAGGGCACTGGAGCTTGAGGCAGCCTCTGCCAGCTCGCCAGAAGAGCAGGAGAAGGGAGGGAACAGGCCCCGGGAAGGACAATCAGAGGGAGAAGAAGGTAAAGGAAGAGTCCCTTTGTGCTTGCTGGGGACTGGGAAGGCAGCAAAGGACCTCAGTGTGCCACCCCTGTGCCATGCCTGGGGGGACGTGGGGACAGCTCTGCTCCAGGGGGACCTGGGTGATGTCACAGCCTGGGAATGAGGCAAGGAAATGCCTCGGTGGGAGGCACTTCAGGCTGGCCCCATCTCGCAGCTCCCCCAAAGCAGCTCTCCCACAGAATCCCAGGATTGCTGACGTTGGAAAAGCTCACCAGGACCATGGAGTCCAAGCTGTGCCTGATGCCCACCTTGTCACCAGCCCAGAGCTCTGAGTGCCACCTCCAGTCCTATCCTGGACACCTCCAGGGATGGGCACTCCAAACCTCCCTGGGCAGCCCCTCCCAATCCCTGAGCACCCTTTCCATGGGGAAATTCCTGCTGGTGTCCAACCTGAACCTCCCCTGGCCCAGCCTGAGGCCGTTCCCTCTCCTCCTGTCCCTGTTCCCTGGGAGCAGAGCCCGACCCCCCGGCTGTCCCCTCCTGGCAGGGAGTTGTGCAGAGCCACAAGGTCCCCCCTGGGCACACCTGGGCTCCCAGCAAGGCACCCTCGGGTGCACCCTGACCCCAGAGTCCCAGAGTAGAGCCAGCCATGCTCAACCCTCCCAGAGGAAAAGGACAATCCCTGCCATGCTGAATCCAGCATCCCAAAGAAATCTGGGGACCACAGAGCACTGAGAAATGTCCAGGAGGGAGGCCACCAAGCAACTGGATGGATGTAAATCAGGAAGAGGATGGATGTCCACAAAGCAATGGCAGCAAACCCTTGCTGGTCTCCAGAAGAGAACATGAATCACAGGATCATAGAATCACAGAATAGTTTGGGTTGGGAGGAACCTCAAAGCTCATCTTGTTCCCTGCCAGGCAGGGACACCTTCCACTATCCCAGGTTGCTCCAAACCTCATCCAACCTGACTTTGGACACTTCCAGGGATCCAGGGGCAGCCACAACTTCTCTGGGCAACCTCAGGGCCTCACCACCCTCACATAGAAAGATTTTTTCCTAATATCCAATCTAAACCTCCTCTCTGTCAGTTGGAATCCATTCCCCCGATGGATAAACCCTGGGAATGCTGTTGTCTGAAGGCCACACACGGCAGTGTGGGCACGGCTCCCCAGGGATGTGTTCTGTGGAACATTCAGTGCACATTTTGGGACAAGCAGCCTCCAAATGCTACTGGCAGCTCCCATGCCAAATTCCACACCTCCCTCCCGAAGCGTGGTTAAGCTAATGGATCTTGAAAGGAAATTTTCATAATCACTTTGTTAGCAGGGCTGAGGCAGCACGGCTTGTTCTCCAAAACCAGCTGGAACAGCTCTGCTAAAACTTAGGGAAAACAGAGAAAGAAATCAACCTGAGGGAAACCCAGCATGGAAAATTGAAGCTGTGGTGTTGGAAAGCAGCTGAGGCGATAAGCCATCGGAAAGGAGCCTGTGCAATAGAAAATGTCAGAGCCTGAGGCTGCGCAGTGCAGGGGCTGATCCTCACTGCAGGCTCCCAGAGCTGCTCCCAAGGCACAGCCCAGCTGGAGCCGTGCGTGCGCCTGGCACGCCCTGGGCACCAGGAACGCAGCCCTGGGAGCAGCCTGCTGCCAGTGCTGCACTGGGAATGGGAGCAGCAGCCCGGGGAGGGGCTGGGAAAGCGGCTCAGCTGGAGAAAAGGAGGTTCAGGGGGCACTTTGTGGCTCTGCACAGCTCCCTGACAGGAGAGGGAAGACCAGGAGCTGCTCCCAGGGGACAAGGACAGGATGAGTGGCCTCAAGTTGCACCAGGAGAGGTTCAAGTTGGACATCAGGGAAAATTTCTTCCCAGAAAGATGGTCAAGCACTGGCAGAGCTCTCCAGGGCAGTGGTGGAGTCACCCTGGAGGGATTTCAAAGCCATGTGGATGTGGCACTTGGGGACAGGGGTTAGTGGTGGCCTTGGCAGTGCTGGGGGAATGGTTGGACTTGATGATCTCAGAGGTTTTTTCCAACCTTAATTCCATGATTCTGTGCAAAGGGTGGTCTTCTCCTGCCCCTTGCTCATGTCCTAATCACACAAGCCAGTATTAACGGGCAATATTTGGATTATTTTAAATTAATTTTTAGCACAGCCAGTCCTCCCACCTCACCTACAGCCATGGGGAGCACTCCAAGGAGCAGCAGTTCATGTGGACAGGGATTTGGGAATACCAGCCTGGCTTTGTGAGTCCTCTCCAGTGTTTGCTCCTTGGTGGCTGCCTCTCATTGTTCCCGGGTATTAAAGCTCTTGTGTCAAGGAGAAAAGAAGTGGCGTTTGCATGTCTGCCTTTGAACAAAACCATTGTTCAGCTCCATCAACAATTTAATAATCCTTCCCTGGCAGGACAATGGATGGGGGGAAATCTTTGGTGCAGGGGGGCCCGGAGTCACAGAGCCAAGTGCTGCTCCCGGCCTTTGAAGCCAGGGAGGTGTTTAAGTGACAAAAGAAATCATAAGTTTATGAAAAGGGCTCGTCTGAAGGAGGGGATCTGCAAACAAAGGGAACCGAGACCACTCAGAGGGAAGCAGAGCAGGGAGAAGGAAGAGCCCTTGGAACAGAGTCAAGCCAAACCCCAAGGAAACCGGGAGAGGAAATGACAGTATGGATTTGCATGTGGATGCTTTGTTTCCTTGCCATGGATCTTTCCTGGGCTGCTTCCGAGGAAAGGGAGCACCCTCACATCACTGCAGCTCTTTTACAGCCTGTCCTGACCCTGCCTGAGCTGTCCTGCAGACACCGAGGGGGAAGAGGCAGATCCCTGCTGGAGTTTTTGGTGCCTGTCAGAAGGATCAGGGGACAGGCACGAAATGCAGGGTGAGGCTCTCGGGCTAAGGGGGAAATGTCTGTCCCTGCTGGGGGCACACAAGCCCTGGATCCCAAACCCAGCCCTAGGGAACCAAACCCACCTGAAATTCCAACATACCGCAGTCCTGGCAGCGTTAGAGCAGGGATACACTCAGGGAACTTTGCGGGAATGATCCCACATCAAATGGGGCCGTTTCTCCGCTGATTGCTCTGAGAGCCAGAGCCCGAACCCCAGGACTGCCCAGCCCCTTTCTCTGCAGTGCAGCCGTGCCACAAAGCAGCTGAAAACGCTCCTTATTGACGCCTCCAACGCCCACAGACTGCGAGGCTGAAAATCTGCAGTGGGAGCACCACGGGGAGAGGCTTTGTGGCTGGCACGTGGCAGGAGCAGCACCGGTCACATCCTCCCGTGGTGCAGGCAAAATTCACCCCAAGAAATCAACCCTCGTGCTTGAATTGGACCATTTGTCCTCCTGCTGTGATTCTCCACCAAGCACTGAAAGGATCTGCTGCCCTAATGGCCAGGACTGGGGAGAAATCCCCTTCTCCTGGAAAAGCAGGAGGGATCAGCACCAAAGCATCCCGCTGAAGGAACAAACATGGAATGTGGGGAAGTTTAGGAACGGGGCAGCCTGGTGATGGCTCATTTGGGAAAAAAAACCTGATCCTGATGAATTTTGCTGTGCCCTGTGTTTGTTTTTAGGATGACAGCAAGAAGCCCTTGTGGGAAAGCAGGGAAAAGATGGATAATCACTTCCGATAGGGAATATCAACCTCCAGCTACCCCTGGGTGCTGCAGTTTACAGGCTGCTGGAGGAGAGATGCAATAAAGTTTGCACCACTCCAGGGAGGCCTGCCAGAGGCAGTCCTAAAGGCTGCCATGAATAAAACACGCTTTAAAGAGCCAGTGAGGATTACAAAATCCTAAAACACAGGCGGGACAAGCGGGATACATCATCCCCCCACCGCGCCAGAGGCAGGTTGGCAAAGGGGATGTGCCCAGAGCACAGTACCAGGGAGCAGCAGGGAGATCATGGGAAGATTTGGATTCACAGTCCAACAGAGATGGATGAAAATTTCCAGAATCGATTCAAGGGCATCATTTTTAGCAGCTATTTTTCCAAAGGGAGGAGACGGCAAGAGCAGGTCTGCTCCTTGTGCGAGGGAAAACCCGTGTGCAGCACGGAGCAGAGCAGTGTCTGTGCCCAGGTGGAGAGCTCCGAGGGATCCGCGACTGGAGAGGTCCAGGCCAGCAATTGACCCTTCGAAGGAAGCCGTACATCATCATTAAAGAGCTTCGCGTCCCGGAGGACCCGGAGGCAAAACAACCCCGGCGCTGCTGTCCCGGTGTGGGAGAAAACAGGGCTCGGGGAACGACAAATGGAATGCGCGTGGGTGGCAGGGTTTACCTGCAGCCCGAGCACGGGAAGGGCTCGGGATCTGCTCCTCGGGGAAGCTGATAGGGGAACAATAGCCTGCAAGTGTCATTGTTTGCAGGAAAGGCGAGATATTTGCCTTTTCTCACTGATGTTGCTGCATCTCTGTGGGGGCCCCTTCCTGTGTGGCTAATAAGCAGCAAGATGCCAGACGTGGAATACAAAAATTCCTTTGGCTTTGATTCGTTTTCTTTCTGGATAGAGTCAGCCTTACTTTTGTCAAAGATCCCTGTTGTCTGGGTAATTTCATCTAGAGATCCTCAAGGAGCAGAGATCTCCACATCACTCCGAGTTTAATATCTCGGTTTGAGCTGGCATATATTCCAGCAATAATTTATACAGCTGAAGAAGGGGGGGGGAAAAAAAGATTACTTCTGTCTAATTGGCATTACACTAATTACCAGCAAAATACATCAGGCAAATATCACATCTCCTCACTCTCTGTCATTTTGCATTCCCTGCTCCATTTTCTCTTTCCTTGGCAGTAATAAAACAACACGACAGCCATTCCGACATCCCTGAGCAGGGATCACATCCTGACCCCCTCCTCCTTTTCCTGCTGCCTCCTTGTTTCCTCACATCCACGCAGGTTGTACTAACCCAGACACACACAGCTGACAGGAACTGCTGTTCCCAGGAACCTGTGCACTCCAGCACCCTGCTCTTCCCTGCTGGATCCCTTCTCCAGCCTCTCCCATGTTCCTTGTCCAGAGGGTTCATTCCTTGAAGAACATTTTATATCTGAGTAATACAGAGCACAGACTACAGGAGAGTCACTGGTTTCTCCCATGGGCCACCTGAGCTGATTTATTCCTGATTTACAGCATCCCTGCCAGTCTACCCCAAATTACTGGGAAAATGATGTTATTTTAGCCTGACAACACCAGTCTCATGCCGGAGCAAAGGTGCCAAGAGTAAATCCAGGCATGTCCAAGAGCTACCATGAGCAGAGTCCTCATCATCCAGCTCATTCTGATGCCAGACAAAAGCCCTGGAACAGAGCACTTTGGAGGGATCCTTCCCTGTTCTTGTCCCCCAAGCCCAGGAATGGGGTCTGGATGTTTGTTTTTAGGGATACAGCCCTGGAAGGAGCGTCCAGATACGACTCAGTGTCCATGACACCCTGGAGCTTCCATGCTCCCACCAGTGAGGTTCAGCCCTCCTCTTCCACAAGGACTGAGGCTGAAATGCCTCACATGGATCATTTGGGAACCTCACACCCTGTTCAGAGGCACAACTCCCTCTCCATCCCACTGGGGACAACACACACAGACAATATCCCTGCGTGTCTCTCCTGGGAAAACAGAGCCTTCTGGGCACCAACACATAAATTCCCCCATTCCTGCTCATTGGAAGCTTCTTGTCCTGCTCAGAGGTGCTGGAAAGGGAGCCCAGCTCCAGGCACACTGGCCAGGGAACAAGGACTGAGCACCACGTGGCTGCTGTGGTGTCCCTGAGCAAAGCGTGGCCGCCTCAGCTCCCGGGAAATGAGCCCTGGATGCTGGCAGGGAACTGAGCTCTCGGAAAGGAGAGGCAAACACAGGGGCTGCCACGGTTTGATAACCTCTGAGGCACAGCAGCCTGTCCCCGGGATGGCTCGCCACATCCATGACTAATGGGAGATTTATGGAGTGTCCTCTCCACCGGGGAAGCGGAGCGCTGGCGTTTCAGCCACTTAGCGGAGGGGACTTCAAACCAGGATGGATGAGAGCCCGTGGGAAGGAGACAGGATGAGAGATTCTTTAATGGTGAGAGCACAAAGGATCAAATCCCAGGGAAGAGCCAACAACTGAGACTGACACCTGACCTGTCTCAACAGCAAAGCTCCCATTGATTTCACCAGGGACAGGGATGAATCCCTTATCCTCTATCTCCTGCCGGCCAGAGGGATTTTCCATGTGAGGGATCCACACCTGACCCATCCTTCAAACCCAGCCACCTGCTATTTTTATGAGAAAGAAACTGCGGTGTGGAGTCCACGAGAAGCTCAAATGGGAGACTTTGTAAGCTCCTCTGGCATTAAGTTTAAATCCCACACTAATGCAGGTCCCTTGCACGGGCAGAGGCACTGCCAGGCAGGTTTATGGAGACATTCCGGAGCATTGGGAGGCAGATAAAGGGGGAATAACTGCGGTAGATCACACAGGAGCTGGAAATGGCACGTCAAATTACTTCAAAAGGAGCTTTCTAAGGAAGCAGGTCTTTGAAAACAACAAATAGTCTGGGGCTGCTGAGGGATTCTGCCTGTCTGTTGCTTTTACACTCGGTGGCTTTTTCTGGTTTAGACGTGTTCTAAAGCTGAATGCCAAGCTCAGAATCCCTGCCTCCCGCAGAATCCCGGCTTCCTGCAAGTTCAGCTCTTTGTGGAGCCACGGAGCAGGCAGGGTGGGAAAACTGCTCTGTCTGGAGAGCAAAAATGGCCAAAAAACGTGACCCAGCAAAACCTCAGCCTGGTCACTCCCCTGTCCAGTTGACCATGGATCTGTGCTGGGACAGCAGGATGGCACAGGGACAGGGGAGAGCCAACCAAGAGGAACAGGAGGCACCTGCAAATTCTGCTCCCAAAACACAGAGTGCTGTGGCCCAAAAGAAATCATCCTTGCCATTCCTGGCTGCCCCCCACCTGTCCAAAGGAACGGCAGCAAGTCCCAAGTTCAAGCGTGTATTTTAAAATGGGCTGGGAAACACAAAAGAAGAGCCTGAAGCAGCTTCACCCTGCCCCTCACTCCAAGGAAATGTCCTCCGTGGGACAAGCAAAGAAGGGCCCCACCCGCCCATTCCCATTGCGGATCTAATTCGGAAAACTCTTCCTGGAACGGGTTTAACGAACTCGAGCTGAAGCCATGAATAGTTGGAGGCTGACGTAAACTATTTTTGGAAAATCGACTTTATACCAAAGAAGGGATGTTGAGATTTGGCCCAGAGATAAGAATAGCTGTGCATGACCATTTGCATGGGCATTTGCATCGGAATTTGCAACCATTGCCAGGGAAAAGGAAAATGCCAAGTCCTGTGTGGGTTGGGTTCCCCATTTTAATGTCACTGGGGTCATCTTCCGCCAGGTGAGAGCCCTTTCCCAGGCCTGCTGAGGTGGAATGTGATGGAAAATGTTCGTGCCTTGGACTGGAGGAGTTCCATGACTCAGTTTGGCCTCCTTTGTTGGGAAGATGGGAAATCCTCCCTTCCCTGGGACAGCAGAAGGCATCTTCCCTCAACGAGCTCATTTATAATTCTTAGCTGAAAACTTCCATATTCCCATCTGTTTGTAGCTGATTCCCTTAAGGAGAGTCTCAAAGTTTGCCATGGAGCTGACTGAGCCTAAGAGTGGTTCCAAGGATCAGGCTGAGTTTGGGGTCAGCAGCTTCCAGCTGTTCCCCAGGCCTGGGGTCTCTGCAGGATTGCCTGGAAAATCCACAGTGAGGGCAGGGTCACCTCCCCAAGCTGTGCACTCACCATGCACAGGGACACCAGCATCCTGGGGAGGGCTTCCAGAGGGAAAGAGGAATAAAGATTAGGGAAAAATGATAGAATTTTCTCCACCCTGTAAATTCAGAGCAGGAGGAATGTGATGGACATCACACAACCAAGAGGACATTCATGGATTTCCACGGGCTTGCCACAGACAGCAAGAGGGAATGGAAGAGGTCCCAGCCCAGCCCAGGATCACAAGGAACAGCAGAAAACTCCCAAAATCCAGTCCTGAATGCAGCAGGCACACACAGGCCATGGGGACCTAGATATTCTCCAAGAGAAGGCACCTTCCCACTGAAATACAGAGTTTTTGTCTCTTGGGCATTGACTCCGAGTGACTGCACTGCCTGGGCCTTTCACAGTCACACCACGCGGGCTCAGGGACAGAACAGGGGGGGAAAAAGCAACCAGAATCCAACAGTGAAATTTGGGTTCTTCAAATAACTCCTCTAAAGATGTCTAGGATCCGCCAAGGATCTTTGGAGAACTCGAGGACAACCTTATGTGTGTGCTACCACATAATCCTGTGAGGCAAGAGAGGCAGATAAATTATTACAGCTATTTTGGACAACGTCTGAAGCGAGGAGCAGCCTTCTTAGAAGGTCTTGAGAGGATTAAAGGCACTCCCTGGAGCTGGGAGCAATGTGCTTGCTCTTGGGGCAGGGGAACAGCCGTCCCCTGTTTACCCCGGGCTCCTGGGGACAATTAAGGAAGGTGACCTGGCTGGCAGGGCAGGACAACTGCCCTGCCCTGAGCAGCTCTGGCGTAAGAGTTTGCCCAGACACGGCCACTGGAAAACACGGAAAATAAGGAAATAGGGCTGGAATTACAGCTTAGGCAGAAATGTTGAAACTGGGATGGGGTAATCCAGGGCCATTTGCAATCTGCTGGATGTTGTCTGCCCTGATAAAAATCTTTTCCCAGCAGTGATTAAGCAAACCAGGAGCCGGTTTTGGGGATGAACCAATGTTAAGTGTGGAAAGGAGAGAAGCTCCCAATTTCTTCTGCAGAAATGCAGGTGCTGAGGATCACTGAGAGGCCCAGAGAGAATTTCCAGAGGCAGATGAGGAGCACAACATGGTCACAAAGAATGTGGACACCCTAAACCCGGACAGCAGTAGGAGCTGCTGGTCAGGACAAAAGGAATTCCAGCCCTGAAGTGTTAAAAAGGGCTGAAGATCAGTTACAAAACCCCAAACCCACAATGTCTCAGCTAGAGAGGAGTCCAAGCAGCAGCCAGACCCAAGCCCAGCTGGGCAGATGTGTGACCTGCTGGATCCCAGTCAGCAAAGACCAGGAATGGCACGGATCTAGCTGGAATCCCATATCCCAGACAAAGCCCACTCCAAAGCATTCCTCAGCCTCTGCAACAAAGCAGAAGTGCTGCATGGTACGTTTTAAAAAAAAATAAACTCCAACTCCTCAGACTGCAAATGTGTCTGGAACTCTTTCTGCAAGACAAAAGGGACATTTAGAGATAATGTAGGAAAAAGAGAATAGGTTTTAAGATCTAGAGGAGTCTCTGTGCCAGGGAAGGAGACAGAATGTAATTTTTTGTCCCATCTGTTGGCTGTGAGGAATTGAACAACAATTGCAGTTAGAACCTTAAAAAGCAGCTCATGACTGGCACTAAAGCAGAGGCAGGAGGCAGTGACTGCCCAGGGCTGCAAATCCATCCTTGTGGGGAGCAGGAAAAGAGGATGGTTGGCTTGGGAATTCTCTGAGCCATCCACCTTCCCACAGAGCTCAGAGCTGGGGGTGCTCAGCATTGAGAAAAGTCCAGGGAGAGCTCAGAGCCCCTTCCAGGGCCTAAAGGGGCTCCAGGAGAGCTGGAGACAGACTGGGGGCAAGGAATGGAGGGACAGGACACAGGGAATGGCTTCCCACTGCCAGAGGGCAGGGTTAGATGCGATCTTGGGAAGGAATTGTTCCCTGGGAGGGCGGGCAGGCCCTGGCACAGGGTGCCCAGAGCAGCTGTGGCTGCCCCTGGATCCCTGGCAGTGCCCAAGGCCAGGTTACAGCAACCTGGGATAGGGAAAGGTGTCCTTGCCCGTGGCAGGGGGTGGGATTGGGTGGGTTTTAAGGTCCTTTCCAAGCCAAACCATTCCATGATCCCATGGCACTGCAGGGTGCACACACAGCCAGGTGCAGCCATGTTTCCATGCCAGGGTCACGCTGTGAACACAAACACTCCCAGACACGTCATCCCTGCACCTGGAGCTGCTGTGGATGTCACCAAGTGCTGCTGGGGAGTGGAGGGACATCACCTGGGCACATCCACCCCACCAAAATCTTGTGGGCAAATTGGAGACCATGCAGAGAGGAAAATGAGCTGAAGGAACGGAAGGCTTGAACTATAACCAGAAATTAGCAAAAAGGAGGAGGGAAACTTCTCCCCAGACTGCCTCTGCAAGGGTTGCCAAAAAGCACCACACACATCCAAGATGTGCCAGATGTTGCTGCTGCCCAGGAATGAGGCTGCAGATCTGTGGTGGTGGCAGGAGCAGATGGCAATGGCTGGGAGGAGCGCGAGGAAGGGTGGGAGGAGAGGAAGAGAGACCCAGCTGCCAAAATCTCTTGCCTTGGCTCTGCTCACAGGGAGGGACTTGACTCAGTTTTCTTTCAAAGAGACCTTTAAATGTTGAGTTGCCTGAATGGGATCTCCAAGTACGCACCAGGAGAGGGAATTCTGGTGTTGTGGGACTCGGTGGGAAGAAATGGGAAGAGCTGAAGCAGAGCTTAAGTGTAGACTGGTGAAACTGGGGGCAGAGAGGACCTTCCACTGGGAGGGCTCACTTGGGGTCTCACACACTGTGCTAACAAAGTGGGAAATTCCTAAAGGGATGCTCCTGGCAGAAATCACGGGCTGGGATTTCATGGCCATGTCACACACGGGTAAGACAAGCTGCTCCTTCTGCCTTTGCAATGCATCCCTCTAAATCTTCCCAGAAACAAAGGAAAACCTGGACTGTCGGGGTTTTATTGAGCCCAGCAGCCAAACGTGGGAAATGGCATCTCCATCCATCCACTCCACATCCTGCCAAGGTGTTGGGAGGGGCTCGGACAGCACCAGGAAAAGGCTGGGCTTGGCAAAACCCTGGCCATGAACCAGGCAGGAGGGTTTGAAACCCTCTGCCACAAAGTCCCAAAGCCAAGCTCTGCTCCCACCTCAGACATCAGCAGCAGCCTGGGCTCTGGCATCTGGGAGCAGCTGGATTGCTGCCTCGTGCCTCTGGAACACCAGGATCCCGACACAGCAGAGGGAGGAGCTGCCAGCTCATCCAGGGTCACCCAGAGCGAGCAGCCACCTCCAAAAAATGCAAATTGCAATTTCATATTTCATTCCCCACCTATGGCGGAGTTTCTTCCCTGGAACTGTGAGGATAAACTCATCAACATCTGGGAAGTGCAGATCCTACAGCACGGAGAAAGCTCATGAGGTGGTTGTTAATTCCATACTCCGAGCACGGTTGTAACTGCATGCATTAAAAATGGCATGGGGTCCCCACTTAAATAACAGCTATAAAACAGATTTTGGGGGTGGAAAAACACGAATCAGAAATGCCTCATCCAATAAATCACAATCTCAGCTACGTTTGCACCACACAGGGACAGAGGGAAAGCAGGCTCCATATAACAATTCCTAAATGGCTCATATTTGGTCCTGAAATCCTGTTAAATTCCCTCGATGGCCAATGGAGAGTGACTGGCACTGTCCCCATCCAAGCTCTCCGTGCATTGTGGCAGGGCAGAGCTTCCATGGAGCACCAGCATTCCCAGGCTTCTTCCAACCAAAGCAAATCTGGGATCCAGGGGGAACAGATGTCTTTGGGAAAAGCAGCGGGTGGCCAAGTGGGAGACTGGGCTTCGTTACCAGCTCAGCATGCCCCACCAAGGTGGGGAGCAGCGCAGGGAAATGTTGAGGAGGAAACAGTGGGCAGAGAGGGAAAATAACAGGGATGACAAACGCCTGGGATGACTGAGGAGCTGCCACGTCAGTGCCAAGCTCCTGGAGAAGTCTTCACGAGAACCAGCATAATTCCTCCTGCAAAGGGCCTGGCTCAGCCCCTGCAATACAGCATTTTACTGCAGTCTGCACAGCAGAAAGGGTCCAAAAAAGGAGGACACTGAGATGTGTGTTAATCAAGTGAAGAACCATCTACAAAGAAAAGGCATGGATCTGTCTTCCAGTTGAAAAGCTATAAATAGCCTTGCATACTTGCTTATCAGATTGGTTCGGCTGCAGGGATAATCTCCTGGAGAAAGCAATGGAAGCCCTGTTATGTTGGATATTTATAACCAGATGAAAGCTGAGAAAATGCACAGTCGTGTCAGGCTGGCGCTCGTGCCGCGGGATGGGGGTGCGGGATCCAGCGCGTCTCCGCGGTGTAACAGAAGGTCAGGAACGGCTCAGCCTGCCCAGCTTCCCAAAAACCCAAGATCTGACCTCTCTGAGGGGCTGGTGCTGCTGATGAAGCCAAGGCAAGGACACAGTGGGACAGTTTCCAGAAGGTCATGATGGTCCCACGTCACTGGAGTCTTTACAGGAAACAAGCCATGATCCTTCTCTGGACTAACAAGGTCTGGTTGGAAGCACAGATGTGGATGTGCCGCACCTCAGGCAGGGGACTGAGCTAGTCTAACACCCCCAGTGCCTCCTAACCCCCAAATCACCTATCCCAGTGCCAGGGTCCTCTCACAGTCTGCTTAGAGGATCACGGCCCTGACCCCAGCTCCTCAGGTCCCCTCTGAACTGCCGTACCAGATTATCTGCAGAGCATCAGGACCAGCTCAGGATAATGCTGGTGGATTCCCGAGAGCCTTGACCTGCCATGGCCTCTGCACCCAGCACAGGTCAGCACAGATGCTGGAGGCCTTGATTCCCAACCACTGCCATGGGAAGGGAGCCAAGGCAGGACATTCTAGGGGATGGAGAGCAGAGCAGGGTTGTGGTTATTCCCTGGGAGCCTCCGCAGTGTCTGTACCACACATGGATCCGGTGGTGGATGGGCGTGGGTGATTCCTGCTCTCCTGGGAGGTGAACACACACAGGGCACCTTGTGCTAAGACAGGGAGCTGGTTTATAGGGCAGGTTTGGGATTTTGTGGGCAGGGAGCCATTCCTGGGGGCTCCAGGCAGCGTCCCTTGGCCTCCCTCAGCTCTGCTCATCCCTGCCAGGCACACAATGAACATTCCAAGGAATATCCCAAGACAACCCTCTCTGCCCTCCACCTTCCAGGTGCTCCTCTCTCTCATTTCTTTCTACTTTTAGCCCTGCTTATCTCTCATCATCTCCGAGTTTCCTCTCACATTCCAGGCTCAGCCTTTCCTCTTCCAGGTCCATCACCCCCACTGCCTCACCACATCCATCAGCTCATCCATGGGGCATCTCCTTGCTCACCACCCTTCCAGCCTCTCTTCCCAGTACTGTTACCGTGTGCCAGGGCTCCAGAACTGCTCCAAACTGCTCTTCCCAGGTGACTGACTGGCACTTTTGGGGAGAAAGTGATCTGCACAACACTCGTGGACAGAAGGGTGCAACAGATGGATTTGGGAACCCCACCAGGCCTCGCTCCAATGGTTGTAACACAGACAACTCCAGTGTTACTCCAGGAATAACCTGGGAATTGGGAAGAGGTGTTCCACTAGACCTGTCCATTTCCACAACAGAGGGATCCAGCAGGTTTGCAGCTGCCTAAAAACCATCTGAACACATGCTCAGCCATCTTCTCACCACACACACACCTGTCCCAAAGTCAAGGATGCCCCCAGAAACAGGAGGAGACTTCAGCAGAACCCTCTGCCACCTCCTCCTCTTCCCTCCCAGAAGTTTCTTCAACCCTGCCACCTCCACAGCCACCTCCCCTGGGGACATGAGCACAGAAGGCAGCAGGTACAGGAGAGAAGATGTTATGTGCACAGCCAGAGCCAAATCCAAGGAAGCAACGGGAGCTGGCCGGAGAAGACAGCTGGGGGTGGGCTGCAGCCAGGCGGGGCAGCACAGAGGCAGCACGAGCAGCACGACCACGGGTGAAGCTGCATCGGGGCAGGGGGAAGCAGCTCCTGGCAGTGACACCACAGACACCTCTAGGGGTTCCCAGGGAAAGCTGGACCCCACCGGGAGGTGACCTGAGGGGCACGGTGAAGGGACACGTCGCTCTGGGGTTTGCCACCACCACACCATGCTCGATGAGTCTCTGCTCTGTGGATCTGCTCAGCCCAGCCTGTGCCACTAAACCTGCTCTGCCCTCTGCCCTCCCATAGCTCTGACCCCAAACACACATGGGGAGCCCCAGCACACTCCAATCCCCATGGATGGGGACAGGCACCCATGGGACCCCTGACTGTGGCACACGAGCTCCCCGTGGGCTGGGAGCTCGGCCCTGTGCTGCCATCTCGGACCGCCACGTCGGGCCCTCTCTCTTCATCATTCCAAACCCACCTGTCCCCTGCCACACCCGCCTGTCCCCACCACACCCACCTGCTTCCTGCCACACCCATCTCCTGCCACACCCACCCGTCTCCTTGACTCTTCCTGTCCCACAGCTCACCCAGACTGCCCCTCCCTCACCCACCTCTCCCTTCCCCACCACTCTTTTTTGCTCTGAGCCTCACCTCTTCTCCATCCTCCCATCCCCACCAAGCTGAGCGTGTCCCAGCAGAGCTCCACATCACCCACACCAGGGACATGGACCATGGAGGACCAGGAGCCTCAGGGACAGATGCCAGGGGAGGGGACAGGCACGAGGGGCGGGCACATACCGTTCTCAGGGTGCTCCATCTCCCCGATGCTGCCATCGGGCGTGGTGCGCTCATAATGGTCCTCGGGCAGGGCCAGGGGCCCGATGCGGGGCCCCGACGAAGATTTGCTGCTGGGGGTCTCGGATTCCTCCAGCCCGCTGTCGTAGTAGCTGTGCTGGGAGGGGTCCTGCAGGTCCTGAGCCTGGCTGGCTGCAGAGAACGTCACTCGGCGATGAGGTAACTGCAGACAAGAGAGAAGCTGTTGCATCACCCACCCAGCAGGTGAAGGCAAAGGGTGGGGTCATCCAACCTGATCCCATCCTCAGCCCCCAGAGCCATCCTGACAGACTCAGCACCAGGCTCCATCCCAGCCAAGAGCTCCCCATCACACGCAGGGAGCACACTTTGCACGGTCCCTGTGCTCCCTCAACCCATCACTCTCTCCACAGCTCTGTCCCAGCCTCTTCTGTCACTCGGATGTCCCCTCCCACGGCAGGACGGCTCTGGAAAGGTCCCCCCATCAGCACAGCCTCCTGAATCACTGTCCCCACCCTTGACCGGGGGTCCCCACTCAGCAGGTTCCTGATGCAACCGCAGAGCCTCTCGTGGCCAAGGCCACCCCAAAGCCTCTCTGATGGCCCAGCACAGAGCCACGGCGACATCCTCCCTCCCCGGCCGGCGCCCCCAGCTCCCATCTCCAGGATCCTCCACCCAGGGTCACCACCAGCGCCGCTTTTGTGTGCCGCTTAAGCGTTTTAAAGACCCCACTCCGCACTTTCCCTCCCCGGCTCTGCCTCATGCCCGGGTGCAGCTCCCTGCCAGCACCCATTAAGCCACAACATTATCCCGCTCCAAATCCTTCCACCAAATCCTTCTTTGGCGTGATTACCGAGGAGTGGAGAGGGTAGCACGAGTTCAAGGGGCAAGAGCGGGGAATGAAACACAACCACCGACAGCAAGAAAAAGCCACCACAACATTTCTCCACCAGAAACGTGGGAAGAAGCCCAAGACAGGAATTATTTGGTGGGGATCTGAAGGTGATGAGGTGAGAGAGGAGCCATCGTTTAGGCTGAATACCTTTTTTTGTGCTGGTGTCTTTACTACAAATCAGTGGCAATCAGGCGTCCCACACACAGTGAGCACCGGCCAGGAAGGGGAAGGAATTGAGACGAACAGAGGGAAGGAACACAGAGGGAGCATTTAGATGAGCTGCTTTAAGGTTGGTTGGACCTGATTAAATTCACCACAGATGCTTAGAGACCTGATTTAAGTAACTTCAGAGCTGTTATGGCTGCTTTTTTTTTTTCCCCAAGACTTTTTTTTTTTTTCCTGAAGAATTTGTGGAGAATCAGGGAGCTTCCAGAAGACTGGAAGTGAGCTAAAATAGCGCCTGTCTTTAATGATGAGAAAAAAGAAGAGCTGGAGAATTATAAAACAGTTAGCTTAATTTCAGTTCCTGGAAAAATACTGAAGCAGATAAAAGAACTCTTTGTAAGTACCTACAAGATAACAAGGAAATGAGTAACAGCCACTGTAGGTTTGTCACAAACAAACATGTCAAGCCATTGAACTCCTTCCTTTGAAAAGACAGCAGGCCTCGTGGAGGGAGGAGGAGCAGTAAATGTTCTAGCTTGACTTGAGGAAGTTTCTTTTTGACACTGTTTTAGCTGATTTTCTCATAAGTAATGCAAGCAAACAGCGGAGGTGCAGCACAGTACATCCCTGCCTGGGTAATGTGGGTGCAAATCATTTGGAAAGTGTTATTCCCAAGGAAATTACTGCAGGCAGCCTTTTCAGCTGGGATCATGGATCAAATTAAAACTCCTGCTTGTGTCCCCAGTCCATTGCTGGGCTGTGTTTTCATTAGCTGCTGGCATGACAGATATGGGATGGATCTGTCACATCTGCACCCTCGTGAGGAGTAATCACAGCTGGCTGAGCATCACTGCACATCACGGGCTGGGGATCCACCCACGATGCCAACCTCCCACCCAAAAATGCATTAATATTGGGATGTGTGAATGGGCTGGGATGTGCCAGCTCTGCTGGGTGCCAGGAGGCTCAGCTGGGCACCAGTTTTGAGGAGAAGTGCCCCACTTCAGCACAGAAGAACAGACAAGCAGTTGTTAGAAACCATGACAAAATATTTCAAAAAAAGAGAGAAATTGGTCCAGGGAAGAGAAGGTTAAGGGTGGCAAAGGCTGGAAAGAAAAAGCCTCTGCTCGGGACCACTGGCAGATAAGAAGGAGTGACCTCTACCTGCAGCAGGGAAGACTGGGTTAATCACTATGGCAAAAAAACCCACAGTGGTAGCTCTGGCCAAGAGCAACGAGAGAATCATGGCATGGTTTGAGTTGGAAGGGCCTTAACGCCCATCTCATCCCACGCCTGCCATGGGCTTCATTCCACCTTCCACTGCCCCAGGTGGCTCCAAGCCCCATCCAGCCTGGCCTTGGGCACTGCCAGGATGGGGCACAGGCACTCTGTGCCGGTGGGTTGCCAGCACAGAGGGTGCAACCCCTGTCATTAAGGCACAGACGAGCCCCTCCAGGAGGGCTCTGGAGGCGCTGAGGACAAGGCAGCGCTGCCCAGGTGCCAACGACCCTGTGGAGTCACCTCCCAGCCCACAGGGATTGTGTAAAGCCTGGTACTGCCCTCCCCCTGCACCCTGCCCATCCAGCTGAAACCAATTTCCTGCCCATCCTGAGCTCCTGGCTCCTGCTTTCCCTCCCTGCTTGCAGCAGCCCAGCCAGACGAGCTGGGCTCCTCGGGGTGCTGTGATAACACAGATAAACAACCTCCCAAAGCCAGCCTGTGACAGCCACCACCCCCCCGGGGGGCTCCATCCCAACAGCAGCGCTTTTACCTGAAAAACACCTCCTTTAAATGTCACCTCCTGCCAGGCAGCCCTCGAAAGGGCTCCTCTCACTGCAGGGCTCCCAAGCCCTGTCCCCCGCAGCCCCACAGGGCAGCGTGGCACTGGCACAGGGAGTGCCCCCCTCCCTCTGTGCCCAGCCCCACCAGCGGGTGCCCTGGGATGCTCTCCAGCCGCACAGCCCAGCTCTGGAATCATGGAAAGGCATGGAATCAATTTGTCTGGCCTTGACTCACAGAAATTGGGTTTGGTGTGACCTTTCTGAGGGAGGTTAAAGAGCCTTTGAGCAGGCACCGGCCTCTGCACAAGGAGCTGCTTGTGCAGTGCAATCGAGGCACGCCAGAGCCTTCTGTTTGAGGAGTCAAACACAGCAGGTCCAAGTCACAGCCTGCAAACAGCAAATCTGTTTTGGGGCCCTCATCTTTGCTTGCCCCAGTTTTTCCCCGTTCCTCTTCAGGGGTGACCTTTGCAGGTGCCATCTCACCAGGCCTTCCTCCAGTACCTTCCTGCCCCTCCAACCTCGCAGGTTTTTCCACCTGCCTCTTAACCCTGAGCTACTCATGCAGCGTGACCCTTGAATCTATTTTAAAGTCAGCACTTCCCAGGATATCAGGCAGCATTCCCTGTTCCTCCATGCGCAGCTTCGTGCTGGGCTGCGTTAAAATGCACTTTGTTTAAATAGGCCCAGTTTACCAAGCAATCTGGATTGCTCTGCATGACTGCTCCGTGCTCAGCACCATCTCCCACTCCACCAATCTCCGTGGCAGCCACAGGTTTATCAGCAGTGATTTTAGATTTCCTTCCAGACCATTGATTACAGCGGTGAATGGTAGCGGGCACGGCGCCGCTGCCGAGGAGCAGCTCCAGGAGAACCTCGCTCCACGAGGAATCCCAGCCAAGCTTCCCTTCCCTAAGCTCTGGATAAACCAGATCTGCCTCACAATGCCATACTGAGAATCCCAGAATCCCAGGTTGGAAAAGCCCTCCAAGGTCATTGAGTCCAAGCTGTGCCCGATGCCCAGCCCAGAGCACTCAGTGCCACCTCCAGGTGTTCCTTGGACACCTCCAGGGATGGGGACTCCAGACCTCCCTGGGCAGCCCCTCTCAATCCCTGAGCACCCTTTCCATGGAGAAATTCCTGCTGATGTCCTCAACCTCAGAGCACTGTTAATGCAAAATAATAAAAATAAAAATAATAATAATGATGATGATGATAATGATAAAATCCCCATTATCAGCTGGGAGCATCCATCAGTCTCCAGCTGCTCTGTACCCAACACAAACCACCTCTGCCTCTCCAGCCCCCCAGGAATCCCTGGAGCAGCCCTTGTTCCTCACGGAGGCCAGGACCACGCCTAAGGAAAGGTTTAAAAGCCAGACCTGTCACGTAATGCCAGTGCCCAGTGTCCCCTGCCATCAGCCACAGTGACTGACGTCAGTGCTATTTCCATCAGCCATTCCCTGCTTTAGCCATTAATCCAGTTGTTCCCTGGGGCTGCCGAGGACAGTGAGCACTGCACAGCCTCAGCCAGCTCTTCCAGCTGCTCGTGGCATCACTGCCCTACCAGTGCTGCCCATCCCAGGCTCCCCAGCTCCATGGACACCTCTGGAGCAGAGCCATCCCACTCTTTTTCCATTCAATTATGTCAAATATCTCTATTTTGAATGCCTTTGCTGGTTCCAAACACATGGGTAGGTCCCACATCCTACGTTGTTATGTCTCAGCCCAAATTACTCCAACTATTTAGTCAATACTTTTGCATTTTGCTCCCTAATTAACAATTTCGCCATCTCCACTTGGAATTGACAGTTCCTGAATTCCACCTCTTCCTGGCGCATTTTTTAAAGTACTTATTGTGTTGACTTTGTAATAATTGATTTCCCCCCAATGTCTTTGGCTTTGCTTGTTAATTTTCTACGCTCCAGAACGACTCATTTCTCCTAATTGCTGTAACTCCCTCCTTTTACCCCCAGTATTTATTGGTTTCCTACTTCCAACTGCTGCCACTGTGCTGGAATGGGAATTGGGGCAGAGCTGTCTATTTTCTCAGCTGAGAAATTGTGGCTTTGGATTAAAAAAAAAAAAATTCAGGGCTCCTCAGTGCTCACTGTGATATTCCTGATGGGGACACTTGTGCCAGCTCCACATCTGAGGGACAAACAGAGCTCCTGTCCCCCTCTTCCCTCAGGGATGCTCTGATGGGGATGTCCATCAGGTTCCATGCTGCCGCAGCTCAGGGATTTTTCCCGAGGAGGAATCATTGGCAGCTCTCCCTCCAATGACCCCCATCCTCTGTGAAGTGCTCTCCTGCCTTTTTGAGTCCGTGCCTGCTCTGGCCTGTGCAGATTCTGGCAGCAATGAACTCCCGGCCCCTGTGCTCGCTGGAAAAGCTCTTCCTTTTGCTCCTGCCTCTGCTGCCTGCTCATTTTGCCTTGAACTTCTCCTACCTGCAGGGTTGTGAGGAACAGCAGTGATTACTCCTCGTTCTGCCCCCTTCCAATTCCACAAATCCAGGCTGCATCCTGCTCTGCCAGGTCCTCCTGCAGACACCAAGCAGGTCTGGCCAGCCCTGCTGCCCTTCCCTGTGTCCCTTCCAGCCCTGCTGCCCTTCCCTGCCCCCCTTCCAGCCCTGCTGCCCTTCCCTGTGCCCCTTCCAGCCCTGCTGCCCTTCCCTGCCCCCCTTCCAGCCCTGCTGCCCTTCCCTGTCCCCCTTCCAGCCCTGCTGCCCTTCCAGCCCTGCTGCCCTTCCCTGTGTCCCTTCCAGCCCTGCTGCCCTTCCCTGCACCCCTTCCAGCCCTGCTGCCCTTCCCTGTGCCCCTTCTAGCCCTGCTGCCCTTCCCTGTGCCCCTTCTAGCCCTGCTGCCCTTCCAGCCCTGCTGCCCTTCCCTGTGCCCCTTCCAGCCCTGCTGCCCTTCCCTGTGCCCATTCCAGCCCTGCTGCCCTTCCCTGTGCCCATTCCAGCTCTTCCCATTTTCCAGCCACAGGGAAGCCAGGCCCAAACCCGCAGCTCCAGTTTTGGGGCTCATCTGGCAGTAGCAGGAACTTGTTTTGGTGAGGAATTTTCGTGGGCTGTCCCCGACCTACCTGGTCCTGGCTGCACACCCCAAATCCCCCCAACACCAACCCCTGACTGTGCTGATTCCTTTTGCCATGAGGGCACAATAGGAAAAATTATATTGGGAGAAATTTCTTCATGGAAAGAGTGGTCAGGCATTGGAAGGAGGGTGGTGGAATCACCATTCCTGGATGTGTTCAAAGGATGACTGGAGGTGGCACTCAGCACTCTGGGCTAGGTGTTGTCAAATCTTGATGATCTTGGAGGTCTTTTCCAACCTTGATGGTTCCGTGAGGATTCCCACTCATGGATGCTGGATGGGGCAAAGGGGACCCCGCACTCCTCAGCCCCTCTGCTCCCACCTGCCTCTTGCTTCCCTCGTTCAAACATCTCCAGCTCCCACCAGGACCTGCACAAGGCTGATCCTCTCTGCTAAACCCAGGGAAAATAAACTCAGCCTAAGTGCCAGCAGTGCCAGAAGGCAACAGGAATTCGGGATGTCACCACGTCCCCACAAACCCACGGCATCACCGCCTGAGCAGAGGGCAGGGATTGAGCAGCAGCAGAAATTCCATTGTTCACAAAGGAAGCCATAAAATCCGCCCCGGGCACCCTTTTCCTGCTGGCAGGGATGGAGAGGAGCCACCCTGCTCCCCCTCCCCGAGCGCAGTGGGGAAAATCCAGCCCTTGTTAACTGGCTCGCTGCTGATCCCAAAGCGGGATCCGCGGCTCCCGGGCTCCTCTGGCAGCTCCTGTGCCTCCCCACATGCCAGAAGCCTCCTTTCAGGCAGCTGCCAAGGGAGCTGCTTCCCCAACAGCCGCCACAATGCAGCAACTCACAGGGCTGGGAGTGAAAGGCAATGTCAGAGCCAGCGCCCGGAATATCAAAATAAGTGACAAGGGAGCCATTGTGGCGCGGGAGTTACTCAACTTCAGATGGATTCGTGAACCCCTCTCCTTTACAAACCAACCTGGAGCGATGCAGCATCTCTGGATATGGAGAGGAAAAGAGAAAGATAAGCCCAGGGACCGTGCTTTGAATGACCCAGAGCCAGCTTTCCATGGGTGGAGGCTTGGGAATTATTTGCGTTGCCTGGCGAGGAGCGGGGCTCCTGTGCAGTGCAGCCTTCGGAGCAGGAGGCTGAGGGGAATATTATGTCCATGGAAACCAGGGCAGGCCTCGAGGAAAGCTGGAGCTGAATTGCCAAAACCACCCAGGGCAATGCTCAAGCTCCAGGAAATAGGACACAGGCTCAGCTCGTCCCTGAGCCAACCATTTTACAGCTCGTCTGAGCCATGAGAGCTTCTGCTGCCGTGCTGGGGTGAGGATGGAGCTGAGACAGCTCTTCCCATTCTTTTCCATGACCCTCCAGCAGCACACTGGGCAGCCACTGCACTGATTTTCGGAGGAGAAGCCCCCCAAGAGCCCTCCCTGCTTGTTCTGCACTCACCCTGCAGGTGATGGGAAGAGCTCAGGGCGTTTCCTGGCACAGCAGCACCCTGAGGGACAGGGACAAGGCAAGCACTGCCCTGGCTTGGTGTCACCTCCTGGCATCTACAGTTCCCCTCTGCTCCTGCCCTTGGTGGCCTGGGGGTCCTGTCTGCCCCAGGGGTCCCTCCCTTCCCTGCCACAGCATCTCCAGGTGTTCAGTGGGTTAAGCAGCCCCAGCTGCATTCCCAGGATTGCTCCCTGTTTGCACAACACGAAGGAATTGAGGGAAGGGCTGGTGCCGAGCACAGGATCAGGTCCCAGGGGCTCAGCCTTCTTTGGACAAGGGGGGGACACGGATGGATCCATCTCTAAGCCAAGATGTGGTCTGTGCACACCTGTGAGACCCATCCTTTATTCAAAACTCTTGTTCAGGCCCCCCCAAGACTTTGTGCCTGAAGATGGTGTCTCCCAAAGATCCTTGGCTATTCTGGAGCACAGTGAAAGGCCCAAATCTGTGATCCACCAGTCTGACTTTGCTGGGGTCACCTCCAGCACAGGCACTGGGGTCCCACAGGGCACATCACCCATGGGATCACAGCTCTGGTCCGTGATGCTCACGGGGTCTCGTGTGGTGGCTGTGCCTGCCCACAAATCCCTGTGTCCACCCCCAGCTCCCACAACCCTTCAGCTCTTTCACTGTTGACAAACCAGAGAAGGAATCCACAACCAGAGGAAGAACGCACAGGAATCCATGGAATCCCACCTCTCAAACGCAGGTATTATCCCAAAAATTACCTGCTCCCCCTCCTGGGTGGCTGCTCAGCTGACAATTAGCCAGTGCTGACCTTGCAGTCAGCAGAGCCAGTCTCCAAGTCCTGCCGAAATAATGATAGCAGAGCAGCCAGCCTCAAATGGACATCAGCTCCCGAGGCACTATTTAATGAATAAATCCAGGGAAAACGCGGGCTGACTCCACATAGGTGCCCTGAAGCCTCCTGAAATTTGCATGATGCTCAAAGAAGCCGCCAAAGCCCGGTGCCAACCTGCCTGGTCAGATCGAATTTATCTAACTCAGAGCAAGATCTAACGCAATTAGAAACCCATTTAGGCAGCCTGGGGACAGAGCCTGCCTAACCCTCAGCCTATCCCAGTCTGAGCCCATCCAGGAGGTGCCATTTGGCTTTTCTTTGGGTGAAATGAAGATGGGCAAGGAAAACACGCAAATAAATCATTGGAAGGGCGAACAGTAAAATCGAAAGGGGTGATAATCCTTATGGAACGATGTCTAAATTGGCCTGGCCGTGCTGTCCTGGAATGTCTGTCACCATCCAGCTGATAATGGAGCTATTCTGGAGATGGTTGGTGTGGAGTGGAAATTGCCCTGGACGCTGCAGGAGACCTCATAATCACGTTAAAACCATCTGAAGATCCCGGGGAGAAAAAGCTTCCGGGGCTGGGAGCAACACTTGAATAAAACCCTCGAGGAATCCAACAGCTGCAGAGTGGGAAAATGATGCTGGGAAAATAATGAGCTAATCTGGCTCCCAGTTGCACCCAGTGGAGCTGACAGGGAGTGTTGAGGGCTCTGGGGAGAGCAGGGGGTCCGAAGCTGTAGACTCAGGACTCTATTAGAAAAAAAATGGAGATAACCAGGAATGCTTCAATGGAAGCTTTTCCACAGAAAACCTGTCAATTTGCTGAAATCAGATCATTATTCAAGCAAGCTCCTTGTTTCAGGGTTGGGGCGTGGGGGGAGATCTTTGCTGACACGTGAAAATGAAAAAATGATGCTCTTGCAAAGGTACCTTTCACTTCAGGACTCCAGCCAAGTATTAATTATGGAGCTCAACTCAAAAAGGTCAGGCAGAATCACGCGTTTAGACATTACTAGAAAAAAAAAAAATTTATATATAATATATATTCTGATTGACCTGGGAAATAGGGGGAAAACTGTCAGTGCTTCCTGATTTGCTTTTTTGCTTTTTCAATTTGCTTTTTTGCAAATTGAAAATTTTCCTCTGAGGGCAAACCTGTTTTGCAACCAGCTCTATTTCCACAGGCAAAGGGCAGCAGCTTTTCCTGTTTGCCCAAGGAACTGTGCCTGTTCCAGAGGTCTGGGCACCCACACACTGCAGAGATGGGCAGAGCCCTCACTTTAGTGGTCTGCACCTCCTGATGAGTGGAGATACCTGGTAAGACAAACCTTCCTTTGGAGACATCAAACAGGTAGGACAAGTCATAGGAAGGCTTCTTAGGGCCATTTATCTTGCCTGCACTGCTCCAATTCCCATTCCCACTGGCACAGGACCCCTGGAATAGATGAGCTCCTCAAATCCCAGGATTGCTGTCGCATCCTTGGCCAAACCAGATCCTGACTCCAGCACATTAGCAAAGGTTTCTGAGCTCTCTGGGCAAGAGATGCCCTGATAGTCCCTAATAAACTGTGATCCACTTGAAATCCTTCAAAAATCCTTCAAAAGAAACCCACCCAAGCTCCTCCAGGCCCTTGCAGAGCCTGGAATCACAACACCTCAGAAGGTCTTGCCCAGCCTGAATGAGAACGAAGGGCTCTTCAAACATCTGAAATACGGGTTTTGCTTCCCACGGGGCTCAAGTGCTTTTGATGAGCAAGCAGGAAGATGAATGGATGAGTGTGAGAGGAACATCACACATCGCTCCAGCAGGATCTCAGTCCAGAGCTCAGCCATGAGGTGCCCCCCCAGCAGGGCCAGGTCTCTGCCGGGGCCTCCCCAGCAGCTGTTCCTGAGCACCGGGGAGCTGGGAGGATGTGAAATCCAGGCCGTGTGGGAGCAAAATAGCTTCAGGCTTTCAGGTTGCTCGGGCCTTTCAAGATGTCTCTGAGGAGCTGAATCACGGCACGCTGCTCCGACAGCTCCAGAGCAGGATCAGCTCCCAGGGACAGAGGTGGGGATTCACTGCCCTCTCCAAGGGACGGCTCTGAACTTTGATGGAACGTGCCAGGATTCCTGTGCCACGTGAGACAGGACATCAGAGGGGGTGTTTTGCAAGCTAGGAGGAGCTCAGAAGGATGTTTACATCCCAGGAAAGGGACATCTTCATGGATCTCTGGGCAGGACCCACAAGGCCTGGCTGTGAGTGCCAGAAGGATGGAAATAACGAGATGGTGGAGCTTTCTCCTGCTCTCCTGGCAGGTCACAACCCACGCTCCCACCACAAACCCACCCACGCTTCCCTGCAGACAGCTGAAGGGCTGAGGCAGTAAACAGCTTCCACCACACAAGGCATTGATGCAAAACAACCAGGAATGTTTTTAAGGGATCTGGGGGAGTTGTTTTCCTTCTGGTCCTCTGCCTGACCTCCTCTTCCTCTCAAGAGGGCTGGCTTGGGAATCACACTCGGAAAAGAAGCCTTTACTACAGGTAGGATATGGAAACCAGGTCCTCAAGGGTGCAGAGAGCTCCAGAAACATTCAAAAATTCAGGGAGTAGAATCGTGGAATAGTTTGAGTTGGAAGGAACCTTAAAGCCTATCTCATCCCACCCCTGCCATGGCAGGGACACCTTCCACTGTCCCAGGCTGCTCCAAGCCCTGTCCAGCCTGGCCTTGGGCACTTCCTGGGATCCAGGGGCAGCCAGAGCTTCTCTGGGCACCCTGTGCCAGGGCCTGCCCACCCTCCCAGGGAACAATTCCTTCCCAATATCCCATCTAAATCTCTCCTCTTTTAGTTTAAAAGAGTTCCCCTTGTCCTATCACTCTCTGCCTGTGTAAAATCTGTCTCCATCTTTTTTGTAGCTCTCTTTGAAGTACAGAAAGGGTCAGGACAAAAGACAAGGTCAGTGAAGGACCTATTGGGGGGAAGCTGAGTGAGGCTGAGTTGAAGGTCTGACTCTAGAGGTGAAGCCAAGGCTGAGCTTCACCCAGGTTGGACTGGTGGATGCTGCAGCCACAGTCAGAGGTGACAAGGAAAGGGGCACCAAGATGCCAGGGGTGACCTCCTCACCCCTGTTCAACCCTCCTGTGCCTTAGCTGGGCTGTCTGTGCTTTCTGAGGTGCTGAAGGATCAGGGCACTGCAGGAAGAACCTCTTTTGGAATAATCTCCACTGACCATCTTGGTTTCTCCCAGGAGCAGAGCTGGGTTGTGCAATGGCAGCACAGCCGTGCCCTGGGGATGGGATGGGCCATGCCCAGGGCTCCTGGCAGGTGCTTTCACAGGACAGGGGTGTGGGGATGAGGGTGGAGGGGCAGGAAGGTGATTTGGGCCTGGCACAAGGCTCAGCATTCCAAAGGATGTGCCAACCAGCAGGAGATCTGCCAGGGCACCACGGGGGCTGAGTGTCCAACACCCCACAAACCACAAAGGGGCTCTTTGGTACCTGCCCTGGCACGGCCCCACACAGGGGGTTTGCTCGGGGGTCCCGGCTGAACACCAGCTCAGGGACACCAGAGCACAGCAGCCCCGCCTTTGCTGTTGTCCCAGGGCTGCCCTCCCCACCCCTGACACAATTCCAGCCACTCTGTGCCCTTTGCTCCAGGCATTCCTTAGCCCTTGTTCCCTCCACAACACCCTCCCTGGCCTGTCCTACATCCCACACCCTCTCATTACTCCAACCTCCTTCCATCCCATCCCAGAACATCCCAGCTCTGTCCTCACCCGGGAACACCCCACCCTCCACCCC
>VXAX01007070.1:21864-36409 GCA_013399835.1 Leptocoma aspasia | reverse complement strand
CCACCCTCCACCCCCTCCAGCTGATCCCACCCTCTGTGTTCACCCCATCCACAGCCTCTGGGTACTCTGTGGCCTGAGGGGCCACCGAGTGCCTGGGGACACGCAGGGACCACGGGGACACACAGACACACCCTGTCACAGCCCCGGGTTCTGCCCCAGGGTTTGGGTGTTGGGTGAAGCAGCCTGCAGGGCTGGGCCCCGCTCCAGGGAACAGCACTGCAGCTGAGAGCCTGGCCGAGCGGGCAGAGCAGTGCTGGGAATATCAATCAAGGAGCCTTGGAGCGGGCGGCTGCACACACAGCCAGGGCTTTCATCCCCCAGGATCCACAGCTCGGCCGGCAGAGCCAGCCAGGGGCTCAGCCCTGCACTGGGAGGGCTCAGCATCCCTCTGTACTGGGGCCAGCACGGTCAGGAGAGACTGGGGAAAGCCAGGATGAAGGGAGAGATCAGGAGAGAGGGTGGAGAAGAGCAGACACAGTTGTGAAAGAAGCAGGAAGATCTGGTGGGGAAAAAGGAGGAGTTCCCCAGATCCAAGCTAGGAAAGGCCAACGCTGGCTCCAAGGGCATCAGGCAGGGGAGAGGCTGAGGCTGTGAGAAGGGAGAGGAAGAGGAGGGCAGGGAGGAATAAGAAGCAGGGAGGAAAGGCAAGAGGGGAACTGGGCAGTGCTGTCACCCAGCCCCACGTGGGGAGCCCCAGGCAAGGAGCACCGGCTGGGTGAGCCTTCAGGGAGAAAGGACAAGGTTCCCAGTGCTGGTGGGGCCAGGGACTGCCAGGCAGGAGAGACCCAAGGACCTCCCTGATGTGTTAGGGACAGTAAGTGCCACTATCTCCTTGCAGACACTGCCTGCAGAGTTGTCACCTGGCCAAGGCTGCTCACCCTGCTGTCACCTGCTGTCACTGTGTCCACCCACTGCCACCCTCCACACAGCACAGCCTGTGCACAGCCCTGTGCCCCTCTCCCTGGGGCTGTGCACCCCCTGTGCCACCTCCTACCGCAGTCCAGGCTGCACAGTCCCCACTGCCACCTCCCTGGGAACAGGGGTTGTACCCTGCCCTGTGCCACCTTCTACCCGGGGGAGACCCCGGCTGCACCCCCTACCCCTGACACAGCCTGTGCGCTTGTCCCTGCCACCTCTTGTCACAGAGACTACGCTCCCCTCTGTGCACCCTCCACAGGGTGCTGGCAGTGAGCATCCCACTGTCACCTCCCACGCACGGGGGCGCAGGCTGGGTACACCCCGCTGTCACCTCCCCCCGCAGCACAGCCTGCGCACACCCACGCTGGCTCTGGCTGCTCATCCAGACGGTGCCAGGGGGTTGCTCTTCTTCCACGGCTGAAGCTCCTCATTTTGAGGTCCCAAATACCCCACGGTGCTCTCGCTCCCTGCCATCAATCCAAGTCCCCAGCACAGATGCGCCAGGAGCCACCACACCTTCCTGCCTTGCCCGTGGTGCCCTCAGCACCCTCACCAATCCTCCAGCACAGTGCACTACCCACTCCCCGCCGTGTCCTGTGCTCCCCCAGCTCGCCCAGGCACCCCAGTGATGCTCACAGCCTGCTGTGCTTTGACACAGCCACTCTTCCCAGCATGTCCCGGGATCTGCAGCCCCTCAACAACACTTCCCTCATTCGATCTCAGCGGGGCAGAGCCAAATCTGACCCTAGCCCACTCGATCCCAGGAGCAGGAGCTGATTCATAGTGTGGAGGAACTGCTCCCAGCACAGTGTTTCTCTGAAACTGGGGAAAAGCAGGGCAGGTCCCCCATGAACCCTCAGCTCCATCTGCAGCTCCTTGCTGGATCCATTTATCGGCTCATTCCACGTGAACGACCTTGAGAAAACCCACTGACCCAGGACAGTGGGAGACTTTCCCAGACATCTGCCAGCACCTAAACCTGCAATTTATGGAGACTCTGAGCTAAATTCTCAAACAAGACGATTTCATTTCTGTCCATTACAGCTACAATATTCCTCTCCTCCCCTCCCGCAGAGAGTAATTAATGCTGCACCGCGCTCCGAGCCCGCGGGCAGGTGCAGGAACCTCTGCTGAGCTCGCTCAAGTTCACACCACTCCAGCCGCCTTCCCGGGTGGTGGGGGCCTGTAAGGACCCAGGGCAGCTCTTGGGAAAGGATGTAGCATATCCCTTCCCGGTAAAAAAGGATGGAGCCTGGGAGCCAGGCAGAAGAAAGAGCCGCTCCCCACATCAGCACCTGAGTTCTCACCCCAGGTTCATCAAAGAGCTGCCGAGGACGAGGAAGGAAGGGAAACTTCTCTCAGAAAGTTCCCAAAGGGAAGCAGATAGCAGGGCTGAGCCAAGCCCCCAGACTGCCCTGCCCAGCCCTGCGGGGAGCAGTTATTGAGGTGGTTGCTGGTGTCTCCTTTCCTCCTCTGCAGCCATCGCATCTCCCTGCGGGTCCCAGCCCTGCTTGCCCAGGAGGCCCAGACACTTCCTGGATGGTTCAAGATAAAACCTTATGCTGTTAGCAAAACAAACGAGGAGGCTGTGAGAGCCAAGGCTGGCACAGGGCTCAAACCACTGAAGCCAGAACCACTGGTTTCCCCGGCTAATCTAATCTCTCCCAGCGCCAGAGCTCCTCAGCCCCAGCAGCCTGGTGAGGCCACTGGAGGCCCTGGGGAAGAGGTGAACTGGTGTGACAGGAGCAGGGGTGGGTGCCCCAGTTTGGAAGAAAAACCAGGAGAAACAGGAAGGGGTGGCCAGGGAGGGGGTCCTTGAGATGGGATCATGGGATGGTGGGAGAGGGGTGTTGGACTGTTTCTGCCTACCAGGGTCCATCTTTCCTCCAAACAGCTGGAGACAAGACCCTGAGCGAGCCCCATGGCATTGGCACCACCCCCATCCATCCCGCCAGGAGATCCCATACAGGGCAGAGCCATCTGTGTGGGGAGCAGGACCACCGAGCTCTAGCAAGCCTTCCTGTGAGGATCTCTCCTTCCCATCAGCTCCCAGGGTGGGGGAGCAGCGGGATCTGGGTGCTGCTGACATGCCAAGGCTCCATCTGCAACCGCGTGCGCCCTCATTGCAGCACTGCGGCGGGCGGGAGCCGGCGGCTGCCAGCCCGCGCCGGCGGGATTTGGGTCAGGCTAGCCAGGCACAGGGATCTGCTCCACCACGCTCTGGCTGTGGGACGTGGGTGTGGCTCAAGAGGATGTGGGGATCAACCAGGAGAAGCTTTGAGGGAGGTTGTTGGTGTGAAATGAAATGAAAGCTGGGCGGGCTGGGCCCTGGCTCAGACTGCGTCCACAGCCACACGTGTATGTTTGTGTGTGTGCGTGTGTGTGTGCAGGTGTTGGGAACCCTGTCCTGGAGGAACGTCTTCAGAGGGCCAGGTACTGACTGGACATGGGACATGTCAACCTGGGATGAAGGGTCAGCACCATGAGGCCTCTGGACTGACTACACTGGGGTGTGGTGGAGGGTTTGTGGAGAAGGGCAGCCCATATGAGCATCACTTCTGGCCTCCACAGGGCCTGAGTGCTCCAGTGGCCAAGGACGTGGAAAATGTGCCTGGGAAATTGCTGGGAGTGAGAGCCTTCTCAGGGGCAGCAGGGAAAATAAGGCACAACCGGTCAAAAATAGAAAACTTTATTGAAGTCAAATCCAACAGGGCAGCTGAGCTCAGCCCCACGGCAGGAGCCCAGCCTGCCGCTCTCTGGGGTACAAAGAAGGGGGCAGGGGTCTCCCGGGGCACAGGGGGTACAGCACGGGGGGGAGTGGGTGGTCCTCACCCACAGGGCCCCAGGAAGAAGACAAAGCCACAGGCACTCGCTCCCCCTCTCCCTCCCTGGCTGGTTAGGGACAGAAGTGCCAAAGCAGAAACATGGTGCAAGCTCCTAAGTGGCCAGACAGCCTGAGAAAGAGGGTCCTGCAAGCTCCACACTCAGCCCACGACCTCGTGGCTCAGCTCCAAGCTCCAGTGCACACCAGCGAGCAGTCAAGACCTGCCTCCGCCCTGCCCCGCACGCAGAGAACCCCCCGGCGACACCAAGAGCAGTGACCCGACTGCAGCAGAGACCTCAGTGCCCCTCTCCGCCTGCCCCCAGCACAGCCCCAGCCCTGCCACACGGACAGGCCATTCCCATGCCACCAGGATCTGCGGACCCTCTCCCGCAGAGCCACAGCTCCAGGCCCGGTGCTCGTGCTAAGGGAAGCCCAGATTTCACTGCACCAGCTGTGGCAGAGGGCCCAAGCCTGGGGGAAGCTGGAGCCTGAGCCTGGGAAAAAGGCAGAGCTTTGCTCCTCCACCCAGCCCCACCTGCCTAGGCAGCTGCAGTGGGCGCAGAGCTCCCTTAGAGGCACCCTGGCGCAGGGATCCTGGCAGGCCCAGCCGCACCAGCAGAGCTGGGCTGGCAACAGTGAGGCCAGAGCCTTCCCAGCTGCTCCCTGGAGCAGGGCAAGGCTGGAACCCGTCTGTGGCAGGAGCAGGACCAGTCCCTCCTCCCCATGAGCCAGCCCAAGCAGAGGGAGGGATAGGAGGGTGGGAATTGCTCTCCTTGGTGCTCTTAGAGTTGTCCCCAAAGGGGACGCAGGCAGGTGGCATTCCCCGCTCAGAGCCTTACATGCAGAGCCACACACATGCAGTGCCCTTCGTGTCACCATCACCCAGGCAGCGCCACCAGGACCCAGCCCCGGGCGCTCTGACAAGGGCTTGGACAGTTTTTGGCTCCCCCACACCCTCCCCATCCCCTCCCTACACCACGCTCAGGCTCTGTGGCTTGGCTCCAGGGTAGTCCAATGCCAGCCCCCGTGGCCACACATGCAGGGCTGGGGGCCAGTCCATGCTCACTCCCACACCTCTGTCCAGATGGCTCCCCGGTGCAGCGGGGGGGCCGCTGCTGGCCTCAGGATGAGCTCTCCTACCTGCTTGTTGGTGTATTTCTGGGGGTTGGTGCGGTAGCTGTAGTCCGAGTACTGCTCGGAGCCCGTCGAGTTGTTGTCCCCGGTGCCAACAAAGGTGTTGGTGGCCGGCAGGTCCTGCACCACTTGGTGCTTCTTGGAGGCAGAGGGTGACTGAGGCTGCAGCTGGATGGAGGGCAGCGGCGAGTTGGAGCGGTAGTGGCGGCCCAGGTCCGGGCTGCCCGGAGGGTAATTCAGGGGCAGGTGGATCCGTGGGCTGTCACTGACAGAGTCGTTCATGAGGTTGAACTTGAGCGATTTCTGCAGCCCCGTCTCCTCCTCATCCTCTGTGGGCTTGGGCGGCTTGGGAGACTTACTCTTCTTCACCTTGCTCTTGCTCTTCCCGCTCTTGCTGGCCTGCTTGGGTGCGTACAGGTCCTTGGTCTCCTTCTTGCCCGCCTGGTAGCCACTCTTGGCCTCGCGCTGCCGGCAGTAGCGCACCAGGACCACCAGCACAATGACCAGGGTGACAGCCACAATGCCGGCGATGACCCCGAAGAGGATGTTGCTCCGCTGCTTGCTGCGCTCGTACTCAGGGTCGCCAGCAATGTCGATGTCTAGCGGGGTGTCCAGGCTGTGCCCCACCAGCGTGTCCAGCAGCGTGCGGTTGGCCAGCGTTTCGTTGACGTAGAAGTGCACCAGAGCCGTGCCGTGCCGCGAGGGCTTGCCCTTGTCGTTGACGCGCACGACCAGACGGTGCAGGCCATGGTGCTTGCGCAGGATCTCCTTCTCCAGAGTGATGTCTCCGCTCTGCGGGGAGATCTGGAAGAGCTCGAAGGGGTTTCCTCCTGTGATGCTGTAGATCAGCTCGGCGTTGATGCCCGAGTCGATGTCCTCCGCCTTGACCTTGCTCACCTGCTGGCCGGGGCTGGTGTGGGGCAGGATGTGCTTGTAGGTGGCATTGGAGGGGGAAGTGATGAAGGGGGCATTGTCATTCTCATCCAAGACGTTGATGGTCACCCCCACATAGGCTGACCTGGGGGGATCCCCACCATCCACCGCCTTGAGTCGGAAGGTGTAGGTGCTCTGCTGCTCCCGGTCAAAAGAGATGCTTGAGAGGATGGTGCCAGTGCCATTTTGGATGACAAAATCCCCATTGTCTTGCTCCACTGACAGCTGGATCCGGGCATTTTCTCCTTTGTCAGCATCGATGACCGTCACCATGCCCACGGGGCTGAGGGGCGGCATGTTCTCCATCACTGAGAAGTTGTAGCCACTCAGCATGAACTTGGGGTCGTTGTCATTCCTGTCCATGACGTTGATGGCCACAGATGCTGTGCCCTGCTTGCTGGGGCTGCCCTTATCTTCTGCCACCACCAAGAACTCGTAGCGTTCCCGCTGCTCTCGGTCCAGCACCGCCTTCACCCGGATCTCCCCAGAGTCAGGGTCAATGGTGAAGGAGCCTTTGGAGGAGGGGTCTGTCACCAGGGAATAAACCAGCTTGGCGTTGGAGCCGCTGTCAGCGTCAGTGGCACTCACCTCCATGACCAGCTCTTCGGGCTCGTTGTTCTCAGGGAAGGCCACCTCAGTGAAGCTCTGGCTGAAGACAGGGGCGTTGTCATTGACGTCCATCACCTGCACCTTCAAGGAGTTGGTGCTGGAGAGGGGCGGGTTCCCCGAGTCCACGGCCACAATCTCAATTGTGTACTCCTTCACCGACTCGTAGTCCAGTGGTGTGGTGGTCTGCAGGAAGTATTTCTTCTTGCTGTCACTCCCTGTCTCACTGGCCTGGCGCAGCTGGAATGGGACGTCACCAGCCACCACACAGGTCACCACGGCATTTTCACCCTCATCTCGGTCGGACACCTGTACCAGAGCCACTGCTGTCTCTACTGGCACGTCCTCCGAGATGTTGGCCATGCCATCCTGGTGGGTGACCAACCCAATGCCCCGGATCTCTATGGAGGGTGCGTTGTCGTTCATGTCCTTGATGGTGACCACCACCTGTGTGCGGGCACTCTTGGGGTTGGCACCCTTGTCCTTGGCCATGACGGAGAACTTGAGGGTGCCGATGTCCTCGCGGTCGATGGGGCCCTGCACGGTAATGAGCCCCGTGGCGCGGTCCAGCCGCAGCAGTCGCCGCACCATGTCTGAGGCCTGGTGGAAGGAGTAGTCGATCTCGGCATTGGCACCCTGGTCCGAATCGTTGGCTTTCACCTGGGGAAGAGGGACAATCGGTGAGCAGGACAAGGGGACGGCGGAGCAAGCCCCTCCACAAACTGCCGCGGCCTTCACTGGGGACAGCCAGGGGGAAAACCAGGATTTCCTCTTCTGGGGCCAAGGACTGTGGGGCAAAGAGCCTGGGACCAGCAGAGAGGCTGGGAGCTGCCCTGAGGCACAGAGGCTTCGCCTCACTCTTCTGGAGAAACCGGCTAGGCCGGTTGGCTGCGCTCCCCTCCCGGCCGGCTCCGGCACGCAGGGAATCCTCTGGAACCATGGAACCGTGCCGCTGAGACCCAGCCAACAGCAGGGAGGGACAGCTCCAGCTGTGCCCCCGAGGAGGGGTTGGAGCAGCTGCCTGGCTCAGGTGAGGGCGAGGAGGGAGGCAACGATGTGCGGAGCTGCAGCAGCTCATCGCGGCATCCGGGGATGCAGCCAAGCAGGGACTGGGGCTCCCTGAGCCCTGCACAGCACCGTCCATCCCTGCCCGCCCGCCAGGAGCCCTGCATCCCCATAAACCTGCCTCTACGCCTATTATTTGCTTTCTAAAGAAGATGAGGTTTGTCTAACATTTGCCTCCCTAATCGGCTCTCTGAGCAGCCTCTTCTCTGCACCATTTGCTGCTCTGCTGTTATCTTGCTCAGCAGATTTGGATGGAGAAGGAAAGTTGTTAAATGTAAATTCCACCTTTTACCTCCACTCACAAAACAGGCGGAAGTCATTTTCCCCCTGAAAGATAAAAGCTGAGCAATGGCAGCAGCGGCATCTCAGCCCATTCTCCTCCTGGCCACGCAGCTCCCTTATCTGTTTCCAACTCCCATTCTCTTAACAGTGAAAAATGAATTCTTAAAAATTTCACATCAGAATTAGCAGGCAGATGAGAGCTGGCCGCGCTCCGCTTATTAAGATGGCAGCTGCAGATAAACAGATGTCGACTACTATCATCTCAATGCCCCCTCCAAGCCAAATCCACCAAGATCCAGCCCCCTGGGCTCTCCGGGCCAGTTTGCAGCGCTGCCTGAGATGAGGCAGAGCCCCCGCTCCCTGCAGACAGCAGGGCACCTCCAGAGCCATGGCCAGCCCCGCACACAGACAGCAGAGATGCTCCCTGTTCCCACCTCCTGAGTTTCCATGGAGCAGCCAGGGGAATGCAACTTATGAAAGGGTCTATGCCTTGTCTGTGGGCAGCACTGAGACTGCGCTGACCCTGAGTCAGGCTCCTGGTGGCCCTCAGGTCCCAGCCCTTCCAGTAACCTGGAACCCAGCTCCCTGCAGCTGCCCCTCACCGTGTCCTGCAGCCCCACTCCAGCTGTGCCTTCCTGTGCATCCTCTCCAACCTTGCTTGAGCAGATGTGACATCCCAGGGACCTGCCTGCTTGCTGGCCCCAAGTGACACTGTGGGCTCCTCCATGCAACCCTCCCTCCACGGCCATGTCGATGCTCCTGGGTTGTCCCTGCAGCCAGGCAGGAGGGGAGATGGTAAGGAGAAGAATCCCATGCACTCACCTGGAGGACAGAGTGCCCCACAGGGCTGTTTTCAGAGAGCTCTGCCTCATACAGGGCCTTCTCGAACTTGGGCGCGTTGTCGTTCATGTCCAGGATGGTGATGCGGAGGAGGGCACTGCTCGCCCGTGGGGGGTTCCCCCCATCCTGCACCTTGATGGTCAGATCGTAGGAGTCCCACTGCTCCCGGTCCAGGTTTCCCATGACGATCAGCTGAGGCTGCTTCTCATCCTGGTCCTCGGCCACCTGCAGCCCAAAGAGCTCCTGCGCCTCCGGACCAGCCATCAGCTCGTAGGAGGCAACGCCATTGGGGCCCGAGTCCCGGTCCATGGCCAGGGGGATGGGGAAGAGTGTCCCGATGTTGGTGTTTTCAGGAATGGAGAGGGTGAGGACAGGCGAGGCGAAGTTGGGTGTGTTGTCATTGATATCGAGCACCTCGATCTGCCCCTCGAGCAGGCGCGGGCTGCTGTTGGCGTTCAGGTTAGTGATGGACACCTCGAACTCCAGGAAGCAGGGCTCTCCGGGCAGGAGGTGCTGGCACTCCCGCAGGTTCTCCCGGTCGATGGAGGTCTCTGTGGTGTAGATGTCCCCAGTCTTGCCATCCACGCGGAGGTACGGGGCCCCCACTTCCAGCTTGTAGAGATGCCCCATGTCCGGTAAGCCGTAGTCGGAGGCCAGGCTCCCTATGAGGCTGTTGGGGGGTTGTTCCTCCTGCACTTTGTAGACGGCACGTGTCCCCGAGGCCAGGGCAGGGAGCTGGCAGAGGAGCCACAGGCCCAGGCAGGATGCCAGCGGGTTCATCCTGCGCTGCAGGGGAGCTAGAGGAGACACAGACACCAGAGGTTAGGGACCAGCCCACTTCCCTGGCTTATCCCACTGCACCATGTGGGACTGCACGTGGCCCTGGCATGGCCCCTGAAGGGAAGGGGCTGCTGGGGCTGGCTCCTAGCAGCCTCCAGTGCCCCGGAGGACCCGTCCCAGCTTGCAAAGTTCCTGCAACGCCCTGCTGGAGTGAGTAACCCTGTCATTGAAACCTCAGCCCTGTCACTTGCAGGAAGCCACTCCTGCCACTGTCCACCCTCTTCGTCACCACACCAACTGTAATTAGACCCAACGAGGCACACTAACAGGGTGGACTGCAGGCAGCCTGCTGCCAACAACCCGATGGGAGCCGGCCAGACTCCGAGACAGCTTCTCACCACCCAAACACAGGAGCATTGTGTGCCACCAGTGCAGGGGCACTGCCTGCCACACACGGCAGGGGCACACAGGCACTGCACACAGCTGCCAGCACTGCAGAAACGGGAGCACCAAAGGAGGAGCTCTGCCTGCTCTGCAGGGATGTGGGGCTGACACCCACCCAGCACTGCAGGGACATGGGACGTTGAAGGGATACAGGGCTGACACTCACCCAGGGACACAGGCCACTGCAGAGATGCAGGGCTGCCACCCATGCAGGGATGGAGGGCCATGGATCGCTGCAGGGATGTAGGGCTGCCATGCACCCAGCACTGCAGGGACACGGGGCACTGCCAGCATACAGCTCCCTCCCATCCATCACTGCCTGCACTGCAGGAACAGCAGCAGCCATCACTTTGGGGACACAGGACACTGCAGGAATGCAGGACTGGGGCCCATCCAGCACTGCAGGAACACGAGGCGCTCCAGGGATGCTGCCCATCCAGCACTGCAGGGCTGCAGGGCACTGCAGGGCTGTGGGGCACTGCGGAGATGCAGGACTGCCACCCCTCCGGCACTGCAGGGCCGTGGGGCACCGCTGTGGCAGGAACAGAGCAGCACTGCCCTTGCTGCACTGCCAGCACAGTGGCAGTGCCAGCCTCGCACTGTGAGGTACAGAGGCACCACCCACCCGGCACTGCAGGGATGCAGGGGCCCTGAGCCTCATCCCTCCTGCACTGCCTGTGGAGCACTGGCACCCCCGGTGCCCCTGGCAGTCAGAGGGACACCGGGACCCTGCCCAGGCTGCGCTGCAGTGCAGGAACCCTCTGGGCAGCCCCCAGCAGTGCCCAGCCCCGGCGCACTGCAACGGCAGCACAGCATCCCCCTCGCTGCACAGTCACTAGGCAACCCCACACCCTGCGCCAGCAGCTCCTGTTCCCTTCCTCACTGCAGACACACTGTTCCTTCCCATTCCCTCCCACTCCAGTCTGGGACATGGCACGCACTGAATGCCCACCCTGTGCCAGTGCCCACTCTGCTGCTGCAGCGGCAGTGCCGGGAGCGCTGCCCCCCTGCATTGCAGAGACACCCCTGCACTGCTGCACCCCTGCGCTGCTGCCCTCACCGCTGGTGCCTCTTCCTGGTGCCCACACACTGCCTAGGCCATGCCAGGCACACCGCCAGCCCCACAGACTGTCCCCTCCTGTGCCAAGCCACATGCCCTGCCACCAAGCCCCTCTCCGGTGCTATGCTTGGCCACCAGCTTTCCCATTCCCTGGTTTCCATTCTGGGAACGCATTTTCCTCCTCCGGGGTCCAGGAGCTTCTGCTGAGCCGTGAGCATGAAGGGGTTCAACGCAGCTCACTGGCACCCAAAAGCCCAGGGACTGGGTGCCCTAAAATTAACAGCCACAAACATCTGCCAAGGCCCCACAGCATCACCCTGCTCTCATCACTCCCATCGCTCCCTCTCTCCATACTCTGCACCCAAGGATAAGCAAACACTCCATGGGCAAGCGCTCCATCACCGTCCCCCTCCGTGGTGCCACACAGCAAGTGCCCAGTTCCTGGTTAGCCTGGCATTGTATGGATCATCAGCAAGTGGAACACCCTGCACTGTCCTCTTTGGTACTTCCCACAAGCCAGCAGCTCCCAGTCCCTCCACCCCTCTGCTTCCCCTCGGGCATGGGGACATGGAAGAGATGAGCTCTGCCTCTGCAGTGAAAATACATCTCTGTGCCTGGAGAGGAGACTGTGGCCCTGAAGCCAAGCTTGCCTCTGCTCCCTTGTCCTGCCACTTCCTTTGTGCAGAGCAGAGCCATCCCCAGCTGGCTGAGACCGTGCAGAACTGCCCACACCAGCACTGGGATGTGTGACACCAAGAGGAAGGGATGAGGAGAGAGAGCCAGACCTCTTCCATCCCTGGACCAGGCTGAGGATGGAGGAGGTGAGGAGCCAAGCAGAAACACAACAGATTTTTGCATCAGCATGGGCAGTGTGTGCACACACGTGTGTGTGTGTGTGTGTGTGTGCGTGTGTCTGTGCTGGGTGTGCATTGTGAGCATTCCAGAGGTGTGCACCCGCCCAGAGCATGGCCATGTGTCCCCAGATAAAGGCACACACATCACACCAGTGCCCTAGCAGGGTGTGCAGCTGTGTCACACGAGGCAAGGAGCACATCCCTGCCCACTCTGGGCCCGTGCCCCAGGTGTGAGCTCGCGCTCCTGCACGTGTGTGTGCCCCACACAACGCGTGTGCCCACGTCTGCGCATGCCCCCGGCGCCGCCACCTGTGGATGTGTGTGATGTCACCCGTGCGGGGGCACTGGCACCTGGGTCACACTCGTGTCTGCCACACCCCCGGGGTGTGCTCACACCAGACCCCCCTCACCCAGCTGCCTCCATGGGGTGAACCTGCCCCAAGATCTGTCAGCCCTGCGCTCCCATTGGGGGTGGCTGTGAGCGAGGACAGGGAAGAAGGGCAGCTCCAGCTGCTGGGAAAGGGCACCTGGAGGATGCCTGGGCAGGGAGAGGCACCGTGCCAGCTGCTGGGCTGTTTGCACTGGGCTGTTTGCACTGGGCTGGGCCCTGGCTGCTGGTGACGTAGCCACGTCCTGACTAAGCCCTGGTGCGAGGTGAAAGATCTTCGGGAAAGGGGAAAGTCTCAAGGCAGTGCTGATGCCTCACGTGGCTGAGGGAGCTGGGAGGGAGGGCCCAGCAGCTGGAAATGCCAGGAGCCCTGTGGCAGCCTGGAGGAGGATGGGTGTCACCCAAAGGTGCCCAGCACCCAGGATTTCTGCTCCAAAAACAGGGCTGGAATCTGAACCCAAGCCCCATTCCTTCAGGTGAAGGAAGGCACCCTGCAGAGCAGGGAGGTGGAAGGAGGAGAGGGGCTGAGAGCCTGAGGGGCAGTGCTGGAAGGCACAAGGGGCCCCGGGCTCAGCAGGATAAGGAATCAGCAGGGTCAGGAATTCTGCTCAGCACCCAGGGGTGCGAATGACACAGCGCAGACGTGAGAGCCCAGAGCTGGGCGTGAGGAGGAGGAGGAAGAGTAGGAGGAAGCCTCCACAAGCACGTCTGTGCAGGAGACACAGGCTTCCCAGGGGCCACTCCACAGCACCAGGCTATTTTCCCATGGGATCTAAGGACCATCCCACACTTTCTTCTCTGGTGCCAGGCACCTTTTTCCAACCTGCTGGCAAAGCACAGAGCACTTAAAAATAAAAACCCCTCCCAAAACAACTATTCCTCCGCACACACAATTCTCCCTACGGGGAGTGTGTGAGAGAGACTGAACCACATGAGAGAGGCGTTAGTCACGCTGCTTAATGCATGACTGGGAAGTTCTCGGAGGACAGTGGCATGCAAAATCCGACAGAATTCAACCATCCCCACCAAAAAAATAACAAGCCTTAATGAGAGAGAGGTTATAAAGCGCCGCGAATTTAAGCAACTGCTTGAACAAGCCTGTGCTCCCTGTGATTCCCACAGTCTCCTGGCTCCGTTCCACGGGAGGCAGCACCACTTCGGGAATGGGCACCAAAGTCCAGCCTCTCCTTGCTCCCAACGGCTGATTGCGTGGCTCAGAGCCACGGCTTACAGCCTGTCCAAACCCTGCACTGAGCACACAAGTGCTAATCCCCCCTCCACGCTCCCTTCAGCCCTGCTCCGACACCCGGAGCTGGAGCAACATCCCAGCAAGCAGCAAACAGCTCATCCCAGCTCCACGCGGAGGTCAGGGATCGTGTTAGCCGAGAAAACGGCCACTGATGGTCAGTCCTGCGCCGAAGGCACGGATGGACTGAATCCTGGGTATTCCGTAGCACGTCCCAGGATTTGCTCCAGCTCCGGCTGCCACTGCGGCTGCTCGGCGTTTGTGCAGGCTGGGCCCGAGCGCCCGGAGCCGGAGCACCCCGCAAGGAGGAACCCCACTGGGCTGGCAACAGCGTCACCCCAAAATCACCCTTGAGGAGCTGGGCAGTGATGAAAAGCCGGCAAAGCCCAGGGCCCTCCCTCCTCTTGCTGCCTTCTCCACATCCGTTCCAAGTCTGGCAGCCAGCGAGGCAGAGACCTGTCAGAGCCTCCCCGGAGTGGCACCCCCGATCTTCCCACCCGTGGGTCCCCCACAGCCACTTCGGGATCCCGTCCCCTCCCGCCACCATCCCACCCTCCAGCCCGGCTGGAGAGGGGCCCTGGGGGAAGACAAAAAATGTCGCGGGCCTGAAACACCCCGGCAGGGCCGCTGGGACCTGGGCACAGCGGGAGCGGCTCTGCTCCGGGGATGCATCCGAGAGGGTTGGGGGGACCTTGGGGAAGGGGGACAGGGTCCCCCCGGCCTCGCATCACGCCGCGGGAGCCGCTGCTGCCTGCTGCGGCGGCTGGGAGGGAGGATGGAGGCCGGGCTCCGCTGCCGGCCGCCGCGGCCGAGGCTCCCCGGTCCCCGCGGCGCTGCCCGGGCTGAGGCTCCGGCTGCTGCCGGCTCCGGCTGCGGGCACGGAAGGGAGCGGAGCCCCCGCTCCCCCAGGCGGCTCCGCCAGCCCCGCGCACACGCACAGAGACACGCACACACACACGGACACACGCAGACACCCGTGGTGAGAAAACCACGGGAGCCGCTCTGCCGGCACCGGCTTCGCGCTCAGCCTCGCGTACCGGGAAACAGGGATCGTCCGCGGCGCGGGCACGCACAGCCCGCTGACACACTCAGAGCCCACAGTCAGAACCGGCTGAGACAGTCAGAGCCGGCTGAGACAGTCAGAGCCGGCTGACACACTCGGAACCGGCTG
>VXAX01007070.1:0-21222 GCA_013399835.1 Leptocoma aspasia | reverse complement strand
CAGCTCGGTCCGTGCCCGCCTCCGCCCCTCGGTGTGTGTGAGGATGTGCAGGGGAAGCGCAGCGCAGGCACGGCCCCTTCCCCCCCCCGCCCGCCGCTGCCTCCGCCTCTCGCCGCCACCACCATGGGGAGGTGGAGCTCCGGCTCCTTATCAGATCCCGAGCCCGGCCGGGCTGCCGGGACGGGCGGGCAGCGGCTGCCGGGCAAAGCCGCCCGGCTCCGGGCTGCCGGCAGCGCGCCCAGCGCCGTGCCCGTGGAGAACGGGGGTCCCCGCGGCACCCCAGACCCCCTCACTCCGGGCACCCCTCTGCTNGCAGCTGCCCTCCCGCAACCACCGCCCGCCCTGCGCTGCGCTGCGCTGTGCGGGGCTGGCCGCGCTCCGCTCCGCGCCGCGCCGCACAACAAGNACGCCCGCACACGTGCGGCTCGGGTCTTCCTTCTCACTCCCCTCTCGGTGCTCTTAATAATTAATTCGCTCGTTTATTCTTCCAGCCGGCGCTTCACAGCCCCACGACCCCACTGCACAGGGCCAGGGACGCGGGCCAGCGCAGCCGGGAGGGTCCTTCCGTGGGACCGAGCTCACCGGGGGCTGTGGCCACCCCTCCCCGGCCCCTAGCCCAGCCGGGCTGCGGGCAGGCTGCAGAGCTCCCCTGCTGGCCGCGCTGGTGGGGCCGGAGTGGCCGCTGTGCCCTGCCGTCACACCTCGGTGAATCACGGGTTTATTTATCGCGGGGTGTCGGGGCGCAGCAGGCACGGAGCACCTGCGACTCCCAAAAGCACCCGCGGGCTCCCAGCGCCCTTGTGATGCCTTCACGAGCTGTTCTCCCTCAGCTAGCTCCTCATCCTGGCACCCCGGCTGGCCAAGCGAAGTCCCCGGGGGCCTTGGGACAGTGTGTTCCAGGGCTGCCCCTTCCCTCGCTGCCTCCGCCGCCTCCGTGCTCCTGCAAGGAGCGGCCGCGCTCCCTGCCAGGGGCTGGAGCTGCAGCCCGACCCTACCAAAGCCCTCAGCACCCTCCGAGGGTCGCGCAGCCCGTGGCGCTGCCCCTCACCCGCCTTCCGGGCCGGTTGCGGCGCGGATTTCTCGCCAGGATGCTGGAAAGTCCTTCCCGCTCCGCCGCAGCGAGGATGGGAGCGCGTCTCCCCGCTGAGCTACGCCAACCTGTTGCGCAGCGCCCTTCGCTGCACACATGCTCAGCTCGGCTGCATGACTGCACCATCTAGAGGCTGCGCCTGCCTGCTCGGAGCAGCCCGGCTCCATTTCACCCCCTAAGTCACCCCGTTCTCCCCCCAAAATTGCCGTGCTTTTCTCCCAAATCTCCCCGCTTTTCCCCGGGAACAAGCGGGTTCAGCCCGTGGCAGGGCTGCATCCCGCTAGGCAGGAAAAGGGGGCTGGAGAGTCATCTCTCAGGGTGGAAAGCCCAGCTCTCCTCCCAGACTTTCTGCTCCTTCAGAGATGTCGGCTCCTCCACGTCTGTGTGGGTTTGTTTTTTTTTTTTTTTTCCCCGAGTGTCAATTCACATGAAGCCAATTTAGCAGAAGATGTGAATTGAGAAGCCGGGGAAGGTCACAGCCCACCTTTGGGGCAGGGAGAGGAGCTGTGCGGTTTGTCAGGCTGTGCCCTGCTGATCCAGCATGAGCTGGGCAGGGAGAGGGAGAGACAAGGGGAGATTTGATGGATCAGTAACTGGCAGCCCTCCTTGGAGGGACGGAGAGCTGGAGCAAAGGGAGAAACCAAGGGAGTGACCCCGTGGGTCCGAGGCTGCCCGTGGAGCAGGGACAGCAAACTTTAGAGATTGCTGGGGACCAAAGGTTTGCATTTCACAAGAGTCACGGGGCAGTCGATCGGCAGTGGCACAGGGAGTGCCGGGGAGCTGGGCACGCACATGGATCACTGGATGCTGCTGATTTGTGGGACACCGGTGACTGCCACCTCAGCCTCTGCTCAGACACATTTCTGAGGGACAGGTCCAGGCTCTAGGAATGCAGGGGGAACGTGTCCTGGATCAGAACATCAGGAACCACCTCTGTGCAGCCCAGAGGAGCAGCCTGGCAGAGCCCTCAGCAGTGCCAGCAGCACCCGTGGCCTGGGGAGCTGGGGGGACACCACGTCCAGGCCACAGCTGGCCTGGCAACCCAGGGCTGCCTCCTCCATCTCTGCCTTCCTCCTCCACCCCACTGCCTTTGAAAGCCCCTCCCAGAGTGCTCCTTGCCCTCTGACAACACAGGAAGCTTTGCCATTCCCTGTAGTTCCTTCTCCTGGGTGTTATTGTAGAATCCCGGAATGACTTGGGTTGGAAAGGACCTCAATTCTCATTGAGGTCCTTCTCAATTCCACCCTTATCTGGCAGGGACACCTTGCACTATCCCAGGGTGCTCCAAGCCCCGTCCAACCTCGCTCTAAACACTTCCAGGGATAGAGCATCCACAGCTTCTCTGGGCAACCTGTGTCTCACCACCCTAACAGGGAAGAATTCCATCCTAATATGTACCAGTTCCAGATGAGTCACCCATCCTCACCTTGTCTTCACCATTCCCAGAAAGCAGAGCCAGTCTGAGCAACAAGAAACCCTCAGGCTGCAGCTCTGTCTGCAGAGTTATTCCGTGAGACCCTCCAGGCTGGCAGTGCCACCGCCCCTGGAGCTGCTGCTGGAGGCTCTGGCTTGCCCCGAGCTCTGGGTCCCCCATGCTGGGCTGCTCCAGGTCCCCCTTGCTGGGCTGCTCCAGCGTCACACAGCAGCAGCTGCTTCGTGGTGCCAGTGGGGCCTTGTCAGAAGAACAAAGCCTGCGAGGGAAGAGCATCCAGCTAAATCTCTGGGAAAGCGAGAAGAAAGGGAAACACGGAGAGCAAATGAACCTTACAAGAGAATAAATACCCCCTCCCCAACACACACACGCAGCAACCTGGCTGCCGTCTGCTGCAAGGAGTTCAAAGGCTCCTCTGTTCTCTCTCTCATCAGCTCTGGGCTCTGCAGGAGAAGCAGCAGCTCGGATTTGGGCAGCAAATGCTAATAACACAGATGTTCTGACAATCCGCTTGTTTCTACAATTAAAAACAAAAAGATCCTCAAAACCCAAATGCGAGGAAATGAGCACATTAAAGAACTTCTCCTCCGCTCGCCTCCTGCGTCACCAAGGGCTGCAGGTTTGTGGGGGAAGGAGCTGGGTGGGTGCAGCCCCATCCGGAGCGTTGGTGGGATGCTGTGGGAGCAGCACATCCCTCGGACCACGGCGATGCTCCGGCCACGGGGTGCGGGCAGCCAGCCCCAGCTGGGATCCACGGAGGAGCCGGAGGGCTCGGATGTTCGCCGCCTGTCTTGCCTGTGGGATGCTCGCTGCCAAATTATTGGGAGATTGTTTTTATTACTGTTTTAACTCTTTTTTTAACCTTGTTTTTCTCTTGGCTGCTCTTTCACTCACTCATTAATTTTGGTATTTTTCTCACGGTATATAACCCCTGTCACGGCTGCCATGGCAACAGGAGGGAATGTGCTCAGCGCTAAAATATCCTCTCAAAAATAACAAAAATAAGACAACAGAGGCAGCTTCTGTGGGCTGCTGCAAATGCAGATCTGGCCTGGCTTTGTGGTGACGGAGGATGAAAGATCCTGCAAGCCGGGGAAGCCCCTGAGCCCTGGTCCTCCCCCAGTGCTCGGGCCACCCCACATCCCAGGGCACGCGGCTGGGAGCTCCTCCCAGGATGGACATTGGGGCTCAGCATCTCCAGTCTCCTGATCCAGCCCTGAAAGCTCTTCCCCATCCTCAGAACCATTGTCCCTTGTCCCTCAGGGCCACATGAGCTCCACCATTGCCACACTGGAAACATTTCCTGGGATGGACATTGGGACTGAGCATCACAGAAAGCTCCTCCCCTTCCTCAGGGAGCACCATTCCCTGGATAATGAGGAGGAAAGGTGGGTCTAGGCTTGGAGAAGGTGGTGAGGGCATTGCTCAGGGGGGGTTGTTGGTGTCCCATGGGTTTCCATCCACACGTGGATCCCTGGGACAAGTCCCACCTGGTGATGTGATGTCCCCAGACTCAGGAGCTGCAGCCAGCATTGGTGGCAGGACCAGCAGGGTTGTCACCCAGACCTGTTGTCTCTGTGTGACAGGATCACTGGGCTGGGGGAGAGAGGCACTTGTGTTGATAGAGCACACTCGGATCTCTCCGAGGCATTTGACTTCCTTCCACCTGACATTTTGATTAAAACTTGCATTAGAAGGAATTAACAGGGCACAGATGAGATAGATTCAAACTGCTTCCCTGGCAGATCTCCGAGGGGGCTGCTAATGGGGAGAGAGCAGAAAGGAGCATTATTCCCACTTCCCTCCCCTGGGGCCCCGCGCTTCGTCCGCTGCTATGAAACATTTTTATCAATGATGGAGATGAAGAGATGAAATCTTTGCTGGGAAAGCTGGAAAATGACACCCAGAGTGATGAGACAGAAAGGGAAGAGGATGTTTTCACCTGGTTAAACGGTCACGGGGTATTTGACTGCAGATATCTGGGATAGATCTGGGGCTGAAGCTTGGATTTGAAGCCCTCGGGCTGGATCTTGGAAAGCAGTGACTCTGGACATGCCCATACAGGCTGGGGAGAGGAACCCTGGCTTTTAACCAGCAACCAAGGGAGCTTTAAGTTTAAGCCCTCCCAGGAATATCTGCCGCGTCCAGTGATGCAGATTTGTCTGTGAAAGAGTAATTAGGGATCATTGTGTACTGGTGTGTGGGGGCTGAAAATCAGTGAATAGCGCCCTGCTGGAGCTCTTTGTCTGGCACCCACACTCAGGGATGTCAGGGGAACACCAGGAGAGCTGGAAGGAGCACCACAGACCCTACCACAGGCTGGAAAAGCCAGGCCTGGGGGCGTGATGCTGCTAAACTCTGTTATCAGGTGATCTGAGAACAAGGCCCGTGTCCTCCCACATGGAAAACAGAGCGGGGAACCCTTAAATCCCACAGAAAGGAGGAACAAGAGCAGGGCTGGAGATGAAGACAGGCAGATTCAGCCTTGGATTGAAATCCAGCATCCAGGTGGTGAAAGCATTTGAAGGCTGGAGGAGCTTTTCTCGGAGAGATGATGGGCTCACAGCACTGCTGCAGCTTTTGTCACCAGATTAGATCTCACTTTAAAAAAGAACCCATTTAATCCTGGGAGCAGCTCTGAGGCCGAGGCGAGGACGGGCTGGGGTGAGTGACCTCCCTGGCCCAATCCTCCACCTCATCCCTTCCCTCCACAGGCCGTTGGGAACAGAATGTCTGCAGTGCCCTGCAATTATTCAAGCACTGATTAATCAATCCCCTGCTCCAGGGTTCAGGGAGGCTTCTCCAATCCCCACCCATCCTCTGCGGCACCAGAGATCTCCTCAAAAAGCAGCAGCAAAGCCCCAAAATGAAACGCTGCTGGCTGATTGAGCTTTGGTGCTCAGTACCTGAGCTGATCCTGGGATTCAGACTGGAGAGGAGCTCCTCTGGCACTCCCAGGCTGTTGGAAACCCGTGAGATGCTCCAACAGCTTCTCCAGGTTGGGAGCCACCCCCAAGGGGCAGCTCCTGCTGTTCCCAGCACCGTGCCCATGTCAGTGGTCTGGGCTGTGGTGGCCTCTCTCCCATCCCCTGCCTGTGGCCCTCTCTTTATTCCCAAAATACTCGAATTCCTGCTCTTGAGTATAAGGAAGTAGTGAGTGGGGCTGTACATGAGGTGTGGGGTCACAGAGTCATGGAATCACAGCATGGTTTGGGTCGGAAGTGGCTTTAAAACCCAAAACCGGGATGTCACCCACTGAATCACATCACTCAGGTCCCCTGGACCCTTTGGCTTTCCCCATCCCGGCCTCCCCATGACCTGGCAGGAGCAGGTTTGGGAACAGGCACCCTGGCCAGGACTCTGGTGGTTCCTGTCCTGCTGCTGAGGGTCTGGCAGAGCTGGGGAGAGGCTGGAGAGCAGCAGGAAAGGGGGAAGCTCTCAGGAAGCGCAGCCTTGCGAGGAATGAGCCGAGTTTCTCACGTCGTTACCGCACTCTGGGCTGGCCTGCCTCCTCCGGGGATCTGCTATTCATTCCTCCTCCAAAGGAGAATTACACCCATTTCCTGCTTTTGTTAGGGTCCAACGGTCTCCTGCCTGCAATCCCACCTCCAGCTGCTGCTGGGCGATGGTCCAGCCCTGGAGACAAGCAAGCAGGCACCGGGGAAGGGAGGTTTCCACATCCTCCCAACAGGAGCTGTCTGGGAGCCGTGACCTCCCTCCACAGGATCCTGCGGTGCAAGGGAGCAGGAGGAGACTCAGGGAGAGGAGACCAGAGCAGACCTGCCCTGCCCGCGACTGGCACGGGGACGGGACACACAGAAACCTCTGCTCAGGCTGGGACTTGCCCGTGGAGTCTGGGCTGGGCAGGAGAGGAGCTGCTCCGGGCATGGGGAAAGGGAGAGGCTCATCCCTCATCCCTGGCAAGGAGGGACTTGGGACCCACGGCCAGCCGAGTTCTGCAGGGTTTGGGGACAAATGGGGACCATGGGAGGGTTCTGGGTGAGAACAGCAGGTCAGGGACTGTGGTGGGGACAGCCAGGCCGTGCACGTGGACACCAGAGCGGGGAGAGCTCAGGGTGAGCGTGGGTTTGGCAGGAGATGGCAGGGACAGACTGAGGCAGGGTTAGTGCATGGGGACAGCAGAGCAGGCAAGGGGGACAGGGAGCCAAGGTGCCACGAGCACCAGCGGGGCAGGAACAGATCCATGTGGGCATGGAGGGCAGGAAGAGGCAGGCCTGGCACTGGGATGGGGGAGGGCAGGGCAGCACGGGCTGGGAATGGGAATGCACTGAGGGCAGGCTCTGGAGGGAGGTCATTGTCCCTCTGGAGCTGGCACGTGGCAGGAGCACGGGGCCAGCGAGGGGCTGGGGTGGGAAGTGTGGCAGCAGTAATGGACCTGAGTGACCTTTGCAGGGCTGGGGTTGTGTTTGCTCCGAGGGGGTGATGGCAGCATCTCCTTTATCTCCTCTCTGTGTTTGCTCTGCAATAGCCTGGAGCCAACACTTCTCAGGGCAAAATCCAGAGGCCCTGGGGTGAGGATGGAAGGGGAATGCAGGGCTAAACAAGTGGCAGACAAGCTGGGATCCGCAGGAAAGGCCAGCCAAGATCAGATACAGCCCATCCCACGGGAGAGAATGAGCCTGAGAGGGATGACTGGAAGTCTGGAGTACGGGATCGTGGCAGGGATCTTCTCTTGGTTGGGCCACAGTGGCAGTGCTGACCCTGGGACACAGTGAGTGGAATACTGGGGATGGGACACCACTCCCAGCTGTGCCCAGGTGCCAGGGGGATGGCACAGAGCTCACAGCACATCTTGCTTCCTTCTGTGCCTGAGCATCACCACCTGGCATCCAGCGTGGACCTTCCCTCCTGTGGAGGGACAAAGTCCATCTGTCCCCAGAGACAGAAGCTTTGCTGGATGTGCCCTGCCCAGAGCGGGAAGGCTGTGGAAGCAGGGAAGGGTGGCAGGGCTGATCAGGAAGGGGGTGAGGCAGCTCTGGGGAAGGATCCTGAGGAACTGGGAGCAAGCAGGGAGAGCAGACTTTGCCCATCCTGGTAAACAAACAGCATGGATCGCTCCAAAGCGATCCCTGACTGCACCATCCCTAACAGACACAACCTGCAGGGCCCTGCACTTCTGTGTATTTATTTTAGGACAAAAGCATTAATGAGAAATTATCAAACAACAAATAATCTCCATGCACACCTGCTTGCCAAGCGGTCTCTGCTCCCCAGGGCAGGCTGGCAGCTACAGCCTGTGCTGCTGAGTGCCACATCACATGCCCACATCTGCCTGTCGCCAGGCCCACTGCAAGGTTGGCTCCTCCACATCCACCCTTTATCCAGTGCCTCAAATCAGACCAGCCTGGGTGCGTTCCTCCAGAAGGGCAATTTTTCTTCAGGCTCATTTGCTGCACTGGCCCTTGAATTCCTTTTTCCTTTGCAAAAGGGCCCTGTGGGTCCTGAGGAATGGAGGATTTGAGCAGCCCCTCGCAGTGCAGGGTGTGCTTTGAACATCTCCAGCATCTCCACATAATCCTCTCTCCCGTCCCTTTGTTGGTTGCCTTTCATGGCACACAATTCCCAGCGTGGAGCCGGGTGGAATGACTCAGAACAGCCCGGTGTTGGTGGGCTCTGCACGAGGGGCAGCTGCCAGCCTGAAGGGTGGCTCCTGTGGCCAAAGTGCCCAGCCCAGAGCACCCCCAGGCCACTGCCCAGTGCCCCCCAGCAGCCCAGTGTCCCCAGGAGCTGCAGCTCAGCAGCGATTGCTGGCGCTCGCAAACAGCCTTGTTTCATCTCCAGAGGAAACTCTTCAAAGCCACCCAAGCACTTTGATTTCGGAAAGGTTTTCATTCCTGTGAAGATAAGAAAAGCTCCCTTGGCACGGTGCAAGGGCCCCCAGGAGGGCCTGCAGCCCACATGCCTGGGAGCCTGGCAGCCACGGGCTGAGAGAGCTGAGCAGGCAAACGAGTCCATGGCCACCAGCAGCATCACTGGCCTGGCACAGGACAGGAGCTGGCCCTGCTGCCACAGGACTGGGCTCTGCCCTCTGCCAGGGTCAGGGATGTGGTGGGGTGACCTGGAGAGAGGCTGTCTGAGATCTGGGGAATGGGGTGGGCACCTCAAGGCGCTCGGGACAGGGAGGTGTCTCCTTCCAGCATTCCTGGCACGGCCTCTTGCAGGGACGATGGATTGGTGGCCTGGATGCTGCTCCCAGCTCTGGGATGCTGCTCCCAGCTCTGCTGCCCAGGGGCTTGGTTTGAAACAGGTGGAATGTGTCTGGATGTGGGAGCAGTGAAATGAGGAAGCACCAGAGGAATGGACTGGGAGCAGGGAATTTTGGGTCTAAGAGCCATGCAGGGGCTGAAGAGGGTATGGAGCAGGCTCTTGGGACAGTCTGGAAATGATGGGGACAGTTTCACCACGGGGGTGGATGTTCTTCCTGTCACCCCTCCTGTGGCCTGGCCCTGACCTTCCAACCTCATCCTGGCTCAGAGCCATCAAGGCTTCAGCCACAAAAGAGACTTTGAGCTGCAGGATGTGGAGGTCAAGAAGCAGAAGACCTTTTGGTGTCTGGGTCTTCTCCACAGCAAGGAGTAAAACAAATGAGACAATTTGGAGGGGAGATTTGGATGATGAGATCCCATTGTTATGGGGTAACAAGATCCCTGAGCCACCTCAGTGTGAGGTCCCTGGCAAAACCACCATGAGCTGGCCCAAAAGCCTTCAGGGAATCACGGCGGAGTGTGGAGATGGCACGGGGGGGTCACAGGGAGCTGCACCCTTTGGGAGGAGCTGCAGGAAAGTGAACCCATGGCGTCCCCATCCAGCAAATCCCACTGAGCTGTGCCCGACGTGGAGCCAAGGTGGGAAGTGCCACCAGGGCTAGGGAGGGCTGTGCCAGGCACACCAATGAAGGGCCAGAGGAGCAGAGGAAGGAGGATCTCTGGGGAGTGCTGGCCTGGCTCACAGCGAGGCGTTTGGAGTCAATCTGGTCACAATTTTGCTCACAAAATGAGACCTCTTGGCCTGACTGCAGCAGCATGGCTGGGACCTGGAGTGGGCTGAGAGCACATCCAAGGGCGCTGTGGAGTGGGCAGGGAGCTGCTCAGCCCCTCTGGAGTGTGAGGAAGGTGAAGGGGCAGCGCTGGTGTCACCGGGGTGCTCGGTGACAGGAGGTGGGGGCACAGCCAGCACCAGCCTGTGGAAATCCAGGGCAGAAGGAGATCTGGGCCCCCCTCCTGCTTCCCTGCCCCATGCAGGGGCTGCCCCACAGCCCACTCTGGGCTGCTCCAGGTGGCAGCTCTTGGCCCTTGTACGACACCCAGAGTGTCACCTCACAGAGATGTGGGACGGGGCAGCTGCAGAAAGCCAAGGAGGGATGGGGAGGACACAGCAATTGTACCCCCATTGCTGCTGTGACACCACCACTGCTGTGACACCACCCCTGTCAGGCCTGCAGGGACACCAGCACCACATCCACTGGTGATGCTCAGGGTGCCCATCACCTCCCGGTCCCTCCTGGGGATGCAGGTGCCTCCCTGAGGACCAAGAGGCTCCTGAGTGGTTTTTTAAGTGGGTGAAGGGGCAGTCCCCAAGCTGGGAACTTCCCATTCCTCCTCCCTGCCCTACTTCTGCTCTGTGTGACCCCACACCTGCTCTGGGAGGCACCAGACAGGCCCAGCTCAAAGCGGGGGCGGTGAAATCAGGGATTCTGTTGGATTTGAGGATGACATTGGTGGAGCAGGAGAGGGCAGGGTTAGCAGGAATGAACTGGGGACACGCTGGGACTGATGGAAGGAGCACGGCAGAGCCTGGGAGACCTGTCCTACTTTTCCAACAGTGAGGAGCCAGGGCGGGGGTCCCTCCTGATTTCCCTGGGCTGATGCTGAGGGAGCTGCAGTGGGTTCTCCCAGCCTGCAGTCCCGGAGGTGCCCGGTGCCAAAGCTCCAGAGGAAGGTGCACGAACGCCCCGGGGCAGCAGGCAGGCAGAGGAAGCCCTGGAGGGAGGCGCTTGCTCTCCTTTCTGCGAGAACAGCCTGGGGCAGGAATGCTCCCCTGTGCCCGCTGCCTGCCCAGCCCCCACTCCAAACAATGGGGAGCTCCAAAGGACTGGGGCACACAAAGAGGGGCACCCCGAGCATCAGGATAAACCCAAGGGTGCTTTTCAGGGAGCTCTGTCACCAAAAATATTACAGAAAAGTCTCAGCTGTTTTTTTTCATGTTTTTTTTCCCAGCCTGAGTCAGGTATTTAAAACCCTGTGGACCTTTCCGTGCCACTCCACCTCGCTAGGAAAGTGGGAGGGGAGGAAGCAATACAGAGGATCCCATAACTGAGTTTTGGTTTGCAATCCTATTGTTAGCAGGGCAAAAATAAACCCCAGAGCAGCAGCAGTGGGAGGCAGCACCCCCAGCCCTGCAGGGACACCCTGGTGCCTCAGGAGACTGCCAGGGCCTTGGGCACTGAAGGGTTGGGTTTAATTTCCTTCTCTTTCAGCCAGGTTTTCTAAGGCAATGAGGTGATTTTAGCTCCTGGCTGATGTCACTGATGTGAGGGAGCTCTGCAGGATTTAGATCCCAGAATCAGAGAATTGTTCAGGTTGGAAAAACCTCCAAGGTCATCAAGTCCAACAGTTAACCCAGCACCACCGTGTTCACCATGAAATCATGTCCCCAAGTGCCACATCTGCAAATTTTTTAGAACCATGGAGTCACAGAATTATTGGGTTGGAAGGGGTCTTAAACACCACCTTATTCCAACCCTTTTGGCTGACACCTTCCCCTAGACTTGGTTGCTCCAAGCCCTGTCCAGCCTGGCTTTGAGCACTTCCAGGGACCCACTTCAATTTGAGGCATCCCCAGATTGGCAGCTGGATATGGGGGAAGTGCAAAAGGTGCCATGAAGGAGGAAAAGACACACCAGGAGCAAACAACAACCTCTGGCAGCATCTTCCTGGCACTGCAGCCCTCCTGAGCTGGTGACAGGCAGCTCTCAGGGTGGGTTTCAGGAGCCTGGCAGAGCCTAAACCCCTCTAAAACTGGGTCCTGCTGGCCTTGAGCCTTCTGAGCTCTGCTGGGTGGGACCTGCAGCTCTCAGGGTGGGTCTCAGGAGCTTGGCAGAGCCTAAACCCCTCTAAAACTGGGTCCTGCTGGCCTTGAGCCTTCTGAGCTCTGCTGGGTGGGACCTGCAGCTCTCAGGGTGGGTCTCAGGAGCTTGGCAGAGCCTAAACCCCTCTAAAACTGGGTCCTGCTGGCCTTGAGCCTTCTGAGCTCTGCTGGGTGGGACCTGCAGCTCTCAGGGTGGGTCTCAGGAGCTTGGCAGAGCCTAAACCCCTCTAAAACTGGGTCCTGCTGGCCCTGAGCTCTGCTCACAGCTCTCTTTGCTGCCAACCCCTCCATCCCAGCCCCAAACTGTGCCTGCTCTTGCACGGGCACGGCTCGTGTGCCCACGGGGGGAAGCAGCCCCAGGAATAACCCAGCCTGGAAACCAGGAGCTCGTGTGCTCGTTTGAAGTGCTGGATACGGCAGCTCAGGAGCCCCTGCTCGCCAAGATTTCTAATTACGCTCCTGCATAATTGTTCCAAGCATTTGCTCAGGCTGAAGCAAAGCTTATTGGTTTGTGAGCCCGAGCACACCCCGGGGCCTGCTTTCAAATGTAGGCCCAGCCTTTACTGCCCCCGGTGCCGTAGTTGGAGGATGTGAATTTGTGTGTTATTGCTGAGAGCTCCGTCACCGGGCTCGGAGCTCTTGGAGGACTCCAGATGTGTCATCTGGGCCAGGGGATTTGCTGCCTTTGGTGCATTCCAGCACCGTGGCTGTGACTCCTCCATCTCTGCCTTTGCTTCCCTGCCTGAGGAGGAGGATGAGTTTGGGAACACGGCTTCTGCTCCTGCATGAGGTTGTCCCAGGGTATGGCCACGTATTCCCGAATCTCCAGCACATTTCCTCCATTCCCCGTGCTCCCTGTGCTCCGTGTGCTCCCAGCCATCTCTGCTTCCCAATTTCCATCCTGTGTTTTACCCTCTGCATTCTCTCCCCCTCTCTGTTGGCTCTCTGTGGGTTAATCCCTATTTTCTCCACAGCATTTGGCTCCCTGTCATGCATCTGCCATCAGAGCAATATGAACCTTCCCTGTTTCTCTTCCCATTATTCCCAAAGCTTTGCTAAGCAGGCTCGAGCCCTGGTCCCATCACATTCCAATCCCTGCCCTTCCCACAGATCTGGGATTGAGCCCTCTCCATGTCCTAGGAAACGTGGCACAGTGAGAGTTGCTCTTCCTTCGACCCCAGGCAAGGCATCCTGGCTCTGTGTCTCTGGGATTGCCTCGGGGGAGTCACAGCATCTTGGAAGGCAGAGCCAGAGTCAGGGCAGGGACTGAGATTAAATCCAGCTCTGGCTCCTGCCAGGCTTATGGGGCAGTTGGATGGGGCTTGGAGCATCCTGGTCTCTGCCCGTGGCAGAGGCTTGGAATGAGAAGAGCTTTAAATTCCAACCCAAACCAGTCCACGATTCCATGATTCTGTGAGAACCTTTCCCATTTCCTTAAGCCTTTGTGGAGGGGTGGGAAGTGCTGAGCTGCAGTTTGCTCTGCCAGCAGGCAGGAATCCGTGCAGGGTGGAACACACGAGCTTCCCCTGCCCTCCCAGATGGCTGGGATTTAGGGAGCCATCCCTGGCAGTGACTGCACGGGGTCACACCTGGGGAGACACAGAAAATGGGGAATGTGTCTCCACCAAAGCCCCAGTGAGTCTTGGGAATGTGGTGCCAAAGCCACCCATGAAATCTTCATGTGTCAAACCACTGGGAATGGGGACAAGTGACATCCAAATGGCTCCTTGCACAAGCCCCAAATCCTGGGGCTGCTGTCCCCGTTGGGATGAGGGAAGGATTCCTTCTGTCAGAGCCATGGAGGCTCCCAAGCAAACAGGAGGGAGCAGTTTTGGGCTCCAAGCAGCAGAACCTCCAATGGGCAGCAGCACCAAGGGAGAAATGTGCCCACAGCAACAACTTCCCCCTGCTCCAGGGAGGCTTCCCGCTGCCTGACTGGTGATCCACTTATCCAGGCTGGAGCTCCCAGTGCTCCCCTCCACAGCCAGAGCCCCTGGAGTGTCCCCAAAGCTGCTGATTTCCCCAGAGGAGCCCCGAGCACCTCGGCCAGGACACAGCCACTCTTCAGCTGGGCATCTCCAGGCAGGATCTCTTCCAGGACAAGGCCAGCACAGGTCCCTGGGGAGCTCCCAGGCATGGCTGTGCCGTGGTGTTGCCCAGGAAGGGGAGAAGGGAAGAACAGCAGCAGCAGCCCTGCGCAGTTATGCAGTAATATCCAAATCTGCTTACTGTCTGCCGCTGTGATTGAAGGAGTTTCTGTAATAATGTATTAGCTAAAGCTTCCAGATTATCCCAAAAACATCAGCTTTAACAAAGGGGTAATGCCTCTTTAATCCCCGCATGATCCCGGTTCCCAGTCTCTGCAGGACATTAATTCATGGCTAATACACAGACTCCAGGGCTGCTAATGTGGGCTGCAGCCCAGCGGGGCCAGCCGGCCACTGCTTTGTTCCCTCTGCTCCCGGGAGTGCCGGGATCTCCAGCCTGGCCCCGCTTCCCCAGCACAGCTCCCGGATCTGGCCTCTGCGGCTGGGCTGGGAGCAACACGGGATGTTCCTGTCTTCCCCACACCAGGACAGCCAGGGGGGATGCTGGATGTGGGATGTGTTCCTCACCCCCATGTCCCTGGAGGAGGTGTGAAGGACACCCTGGAGAAGGTAGCCCAGAGAAGCTGTGGCTGTTTCATCCCCGAGAGTGTCCAAGGCCAGGCTGGACAGGGCTTGGAGCAACCTGGGATAGTGGAAGGTGTCCCTGCTCACGACAGGGGTTGGAATGAGGTGATCCTTGAGGTTTTGTTTTCCAACCCAACCCATTCTGTGAGTCTGGGATTCTGTGAAAATCAGCTATGGTTCTGTTGCACTTGGCGAACAACTTCCTGGTGGGAAATGCCATGGCCAGGGGTGATGGGACCTCCAGGATCCCATCAGGGCTTCACCCTGGGCTCATCCCTTGTACCAGAGCAGCTGTCCTGGTGAGAACACCATGGAGCTGTGCCAGGGGAGGCTCAGGCTGGAGATCAGGGAAAGGTTCTTCCCCCAGAGGGTGCTGGCACTGCCCAGACTCCCCAGGGAATGGGCACGGCCCCGAGGCTGCCAGAGCTCCAGGAGTGCTTGGACAGCGCTGCCAGGGATGGACAGGGGGGATTTGGGGTGTCTGTGCAGGGTCAGGGGTTGGACCTCAGGGATCTTGTGGTCACTTCCAGCTCAGGACTCTGTGGGGTTTGGAAAAGGACACTTCAAGCTCCTGAGAGCCCAGCAAAGACAGCGCTGCAGATCCAAAACCCAGGGCTGTGTGTGGACAAACTGGGAAACAGGACAGGAGCTGGGTGAACAAACAGCAGATGGGGACCAGGACATACCTGTCCCCTTCAGCAGGACCTCAAGAGCCACTTTGTCCCGCTGACAGGTCGTGCAAATTGCTATTGTCACCCTGGTTTGCTGCAGCTGCGCCTCCTCTCCCAATGTCCCCAGCTCAGCCGTGCACAGGGTGAGGAGGGATCAAGGAGAGATCCCTTGTGGAACAGCTTCTCTGCTTTCTCCTTCTGCACCCTATTCTCATCTCCCCCAGGTCCAATTCCACAAGCAGAAGGAGCTGGAACTGGAACTGATGATCATGGTCTGAAATCTGCTGTGCCAAAGAGATTTTGGCCTGCAAAACTCTGGTGGCAATCTCTGGTTTGTTTCAGCCAACTCTGCAGAAGTGGGCACATGGAAAAGTTTGTTGGTGGGAGGGAACCCTGGAGTTTTGAGTTCCCCTGCCAGTGCCCATCCCCATCCCTGGGACAAGGCCAAGGGGTACAAAGCACAAACAGAAAGCTGGGAACATCCCCAGCATGGCAGAGAGGGCTCAGAGGTGGTGGCTCCCCCACACAGGTGGGATCCCTGGCCAGGAGACCTTTCATCCCACTGGTTGTTCCCTCACAAAACCAAGACATCCACAGGTCTGGAGTCTTATCTCAGAGCTACCTGAGGATGTCACAAATTGTCATCCAGCGGTGTCCGTCCTCCCCACAGCCTCTAAAGGGCCGAGTGAGCGCAGGCTCCACGGGGAGGCAGTTTGAGCTGCGAGGAACTCGTCCCACCCCATCTGCTGAGGCCGGTTGCCATCTGGGCGAGGACCTGAGCACAGTTCAGCCACAACCTTTGGGCTGCCTTTTCTCAGCTTCCTCTTTTGATGTGGAAATCGGCAGCTACCTCAAAGAGCTGCTCCATGGCTGAATTCAGCAGCAGGTGCCTCTTGCAGAGTGCTCCTCTCTCCCCAATTACCTTTCCAGTCTCCACGGTTACAGCACCAGCTGGCTTGGGCAAGTTTCTCTGCCTGCTCATCCCTCACCTGTGGGGCATCGCTGCAGCCCCAGTGCCAGTCCTGCCCGTGGGTCACAACAACCCCATGGATGCTCCAGGGTGGGGCAGAGTGACTGGGAATTGTCCAGTGAGCAAGGCCTGGGGGTGCTGGTGACAGCAGCTGGGTACAAGCCCAGGTGTGCCCAGGTGGGCAAGGAGGCCATGGGCACCTGGGCTGGATCAAAACCAGTGTGACAGCAGGACCAGGGCAGGGCCTGTCCCCTGTGCTGGCACTGCTGGGGGGCCTCAAGGGCTGTGTCCAGTTCTGGGCCCTCCTGGCCAGAGAGACCCTGAGGGGCTGGAGCGTGTCCAGGGAAGGGAACAGAGCTGGGAAGGGGCTGGAGCTCCAGGAGAGGCTGAGGGAGCTGGGAAAGGGGCTCAGCCTGGAGAAAAGGAGGCTCAGGGGGGACCTTGTGGCTCTGCACAACTCCCTGCCAGGAGGGGACAGCCGGGGGGGTAGGGCTCTGCTCCCAGGGAACAGGGACAGGAGGAGAGGGAGCGGCCTCAGGCTGGGCCAGGGGAGGTCAGGTTGGATATTGGGAACATTTCTTCACTGGAAGAGTGGTCAGGCACTGGAACAGGTGCCCAGGGAAGTGGTGGAGTGACCGTTCCTGTAGAGTTCAAAGACATGCAGGTGTGTCACCTGGGGCCACGGGTCAGTGGTGTCCTGGGCAGTGCAGGGGCAATGGTTGGGCTGGAGGATCTTAGAGAGCTTTTCCAACCTCAAAGATTCCGTGATTCTGTGACCTTCCCTGGCTGCTCCTGGCACCTGGCTGCCCTGGGGACATCAGGCACCTGCCCTGGCCGTTCCCCCCTTTGTGCCACCCTGCTGTGTGCCGAGGGCCACTGAAGGTGTTGGGGCAGGGACCGAGCTCCTGAGGGGACACACGCACATGGATCCATGTGCAGGTGTCAGCTCCTGCCCACAGGGGAATGTCACCTGGACACGCACAGGCCAAGGCACAGCCATTTGACCCTCAGCTCTTCCCAGGCAAGGTGAAGGCTCCTGGGTGGAGCCCCTGCTGCAACTGGCAGTGAGGCNGCTACCTCAAAGAGCTGCTCCATGGCTGAATTCAGCAGCAGGTGCCTCTTGCAGAGTGCTCCTCTCTCCCCAATTACCTTTCCAGTCTCCACGGTTACAGCACCAGCTGGCTTGGGCAAGTTTCTCTGCCTGCTCATCCCTCACCTGTGGGGCATCGCTGCAGCCCCAGTGCCAGTCCTGCCCGTGGGTCACAACAACCCCATGGATGCTCCAGGGTGGGGCAGAGTGACTGGGAATTGTCCAGTGAGCAAGGCCTGGGGGTGCTGGTGACAGCAGCTGGGTACAAGCCCAGGTGTGCCCAGGTGGGCAAGGAGGCCATGGGCACCTGGGCTGGATCAAAACCAGTGTGACAGCAGGACCAGGGCAGGGCCTGTCCCCTGTGCTGGCACTGCTGGGGGGCCTCAAGGGCTGTGTCCAGTTCTGGGCCCTCCTGGCCAGAGAGACCCTGAGGGGCTGGAGCGTGTCCAGGGAAGGGAACAGAGCTGGGAAGGGGCTGGAGCTCCAGGAGAGGCTGAGGGAGCTGGGAAAGGGGCTCAGCCTGGAGAAAAGGAGGCTCAGGGGGGACCTTGTGGCTCTGCACAACTCCCTGCCAGGAGGGGACAGCCGGGGGGTCGGGCTCTGCTCCCAGGGAACAGGGACAGGAGGAGAGGGAGCGGCCTCAGGCTGGGCCAGGGGAGGTCAGGTTGGATATTGGGAACATTTCTTCACTGGAAGAGTGGTCAGGCACTGGAACAGGTGCCCAGGGAAGTGGTGGAGTGACCGTTCCTGTAGAGTTCAAAGACATGCAGGTGTGTCACCTGGGGCCACGGGTCAGTGGTGTCCTGGGCAGTGCAGGGGCAATGGTTGGGCTGGAGGATCTTAGAGAGCTTTTCCAACCTCAAAGATTCCGTGATTCTGTGACCTTCCCTGGCTGCTCCTGGCACCTGGCTGCCCTGGGGACATCAGGCACCTGCCCTNCCAGCCAGGAGCCATTACTGGTTATACTGGGAGCCTGGTGGAGCCGAAACCAGCCCTCCCACAGTGTCTGGGCTGCAGTGAGTCAGCCGCCCCTGGCTGCTCTCTGCCATGTGGGACTGCACAGGCTGCTGCTGCAGGTCCCTTCCCAGGGACTTTTCCATGGCTGGGCATTCCCAGAGCCATGTCACTGCAGGGAAGAGGCCCATGGACACAGCCAGACACGTGTGACACAGAGGTGTGCAAGGGATGGGGCTTGAAGCAACCTGGCACAGTGGAAGGTGTCCCTGCTCATGGCATGGGTGGAACTGGATGGGCTTTAAGGTCCCTTCCAACCCAAACCATTCCGTGATGCCATGATGTTGTCATGGAATGAGCCACAGAGGGTCTGGGGCAGCAATCCAGCAGGAACTCCCTCCTGTTCAGCCCTGGGAAAAGTCACCGAGGTTCATTTTGGCAGCTGCTTCCCCAGGCTCTGCTTTGTCCCCGTGCTCCATTCCCACTGAGCAGTTTTCATAGCCAGGAATAACGCTGGGAATGCTCCTCCTGCCTCTGCTCCGGGTTCCCAATGCCACCAGGAGCTGCAGCAGCAAACCTGGCCCGGAGCCAGCTGCTGGAATTCTGGCTCTGCCATGGCACACCTGAGAATGCTCACAGGGAACGAGCCCCTGCAGGGACACGGGAGAAGCACATGTGGATCTGAGGTGTGACATCCACGGAAGGGATGAGGCTGGAATCACCACCTGCATCCCCCAGTGTGGCTGTGTTCACACAGCCAGAGAGAAATTTTAGAGCTAATAAGGAGTTTCTGAAGAAGAAATGTAAACAATAGCTAGGTTTAGAGGCAGTGTCCTTGGAACTGCGTTGGCTGAAGCCACCAATGGAGTCAGATAAATTACCATAAGACCAATCAGCTAATGGCAACTATCAGTGTTATAAAAGTCTGTGTTCAAAATAAACTTTCTCTTCATATTGTCATGGTTGGCTGGTGAGTTTTCTGTCTCGCTCTCTAGCACGACTGTGACACCCCAGTTGTCCCCTCCACTGGAAGGGGCTCCACGTGCGGGCACAGCATTCCTGCTCGTGCCCAGCCCATCCCAGAGCTGCATCCAGCAGGGCTCTCCCCCGTGCCAGGGAATGCCTGATCCTTGCAGGGAGGATTCTGTGTGCCAGGGAGGCTCTGGCAGCCTGAGGAGCTTTGGGAAAGGCACCTGACAGGTTGGGTAGCATTTTCCTGCAGGGCATCATTTCACAGCTACAAGGTGTTTGCTCCATGGATCTGAGATCCATGTGCAGGCACGGAGGAGCAGGACAGGCAGGGAGCCTGGGAATACCAGCAGCTGAGTCAAGGTGCTGGCATGAGAAAAAGTGGGTCCAATTTGGGCCTGGCCACATGGAAGGAAGAAGGAGGAGGCAGCTCCCAGGGGCAGGACACACAAATGCTTCCACACAGAGCCTGAGCATGGCTTCCATGGATTCACCCATGCTGGCCAGGCTGGGTGAGACCCTGAGCAACCTGGGCTAGAGGACAGCATCCCTGCCATGGCAGGGCATTGGAATAAGATGGTTTTCAAGGTCCCATTCAAGCCAAATCATTCCCTGATTCCATGATTTGTGACCCTGGAAGTTCACCTGGGCTTTGCCTACAGCTTGTGAGGAGCTCATTGGGTCTCTTGAGTTTCAGCCACACAGCTTCCCTCTGACCTGGGCAGAGCCCTGGGCTCAGGATGAGGGGGGGAAACCCATGGGACCACCCCAACAGCCAGGAATTTTGGGGGTCAGGATGATGCCCTGAGCCTGTGTGAGCTCCGTGCCTCGGCTCGTGCCGCCTGCCACCCGAACTCCAAATACTTCCATGACAAATAAATGCCACACACCGCCCACAGCCAGAGGGAGGGGAGAGCTAAAAATACCCTCCCCTCACGGCTGCCAGCAAACCCCAGTGGGACCACCTGCCAGCAGGGAGCCAGAGCCACCCCGAGCAGAGCCAGGCACCCTCTGCACGCCTGGGAATAGGGATAATTCCTGACCCGGCGCTGCTGGAATGGGCTCCTCGGAGCTGGGATGGGTGCCCAGGCAGCTCAGCCCAGCTGGCAGCTCCCCACGCTGCCTCCAGACACAGTGAGAGGCACAGATCCTGGGGACACAGGCGAGGAAAACCCCAAGGCTGGGGTGACATCTTTCTCTGCCACCTCCCCAGGGGGCAGCGGAATTGCCAGACCAAGGGGAAGGGCCTTGGCAAGGCCATGGAGCTGCTGGCAGAGGGGTGGGGGACAATGCTGGGGACAGGGGACATTGCTGGTGGGACAGGGGCATTGAGGTGTTGCTGTGGGGTTGGGACAGGGACATTGGAGGAGCCTGTCCCGCTCTGGAGAGAGGGATGAGGATGGTGGGGAGATGCTCCTGAGCCTCCATCACCCTGCACCAGGCATGCCCAGTTCTGGGTGGTGGTGGCACCTTCCCAGGGTGGCCATCAGTGTCCTGTTCAAGCAGAAGGGCACGGGCAGCTGACCTGTCCCCAGAGGTCCTGCAGGCTCAGCCTCTCCCCTGAGCAGCACTCATCAAAGTGCCCATAAGGAGCAAGGTTTGCTCCCCATTTGGAAGCTCCTGGACTGCCAGGTATGGTCCCTATGGACTGAAATTCCCTGATCTCTGGGCAGGCAGCGCCTCAGGAGCTGTGGGAAGCTGCTCCCTTCAGCTCCCCTGGCTCAGGACAGCCCCTGGCAGCTTGGGGACAGGATGTGGTGGGGAGCAGTGGACCACATGCTGCCTCTCGTCCCCCAAAATGAAAACCTGAGATCCTGGAGGACACATTACAGTGTAAAGAGCGTGAAACTAGAAAACATCTCACAGCTCCCTGCCTGCCTGGCTCCACAGAGATCTGCCCACTCAGGCCGAATCTGGAGCCGTGGAAAAGGAGCCAGAAGAGCTTTGTCTTTGTTCCAACCCTTTGGAGATTTCAAACTTGACAACAACGCAGGAGAGATTTTCACCCTGTTTTTACAGATTATCGGTGCATGAAAACGCTGCCACACTCCATGCCAGACCCATGGAGCAAACCTGCTCCCAGTGCCCAGGGAGAAAACTCCTCCCATCCCCACAGCCAGCAGCCCCCAAGCTGTGTGTGTGTCCTGTCAGCAGCAGAGCACCCACAGCTCCCTGCAGCACCCACAGCTGCACCCACAGCCTCCTGAAGCAGCACCCCATGAGCAGGGCCCACCCCCCTGCAAAGCTGCCTCCAGCTCTGGGGTCT